>LPNX011062007.1:104284-207804 GCA_001517045.1 Pseudotsuga menziesii | reverse complement strand
ATATTTTCTATTTCATTTCACAAATACTACCATTACATGCATAATTCAATCTAGTTTCTAGAAATGTGATTTTTATTAAATTTCATGACATACAGTAAATACGTAGAATATTTTTCCTATAAGGGGTTTGGATTGCTTGAAATTTTAAGAAAAACCACTGAAATGAAAAATCAATAACTTCAAAACGACATTATGAAAAAAATTGAAAAAATAGTGGTACACAAGTTTGATGTGTTAGTTTCAAAAGGGTACTTTCAATTTTGTGTTATGAAATGGAAAATTATACAAAGTGTAACGTCTCCTTAAACATGTCAATTTGATGATAGTTTTTCAGGTAGGTCCACTTCAAAAAATTCTAATAATTATTGTATGTCTCTGTTGGATACAAAATTATAGTCATGCATTAGTACAATCTATGTAGATTGTACTAACATATTTTGTTTTTAATAAACAATAAGTTAATAATGAATAAAGTTACGTCTTTCGACATGACTATTTACCATAATTTCATTACGTAAGAACATACTGTCAAACAATTGCTAAAATGACATATCAAATGCCAATGAAAAAATTCTAAAAAATAACAGATAGAAAGCTAACACTATTGTTTACAACTTTTGTTTTTACTCGAAAGTGAAATTCTAAACACAAATACAACTTTTCTTTGTTCGAAGTTGAGAAACATGTAAAAACAAATTCGATTTTGTCATAGACCCCCCCAAAATAGACACCCAACTTCATGATTTCACCCACATTAGATTACTACCCTTTCCATCAAATCCAGTGCATCATCATGCTTTACACCATTGATTTGTCATTTGAAGTTTCAAACCACTTTGTCTTTTGAAATTCAATTTGAGTGAGTATGTTTGTAGCCAGTGAGGGGACAATGTGGTCTCTCATGTGACTGCCAATACCTCTTTCTAAAATTAAACTCTTTTGCAAATATTGCACAAGTATCTCAATGGGTGCTCTCCTTATTTATTGAACACCACCATAGCTTAGGAATTGGGATAGAATATGTCAAGTGTGGTCATGTTGTAAAATCTTCTCCACCTTGAATAATGAGATTTATTTCCACACAAAGGGTATAAATTAATAAACCAATGAACTAATAATTCAAGAAACTAACACTAGGTATGCATATGAGCTTCCTCAAGAGAGTACAAACTTAATTCAAACTAAAAAAAACACATGTTGATGACAATTTCTTTGTGTATGAGATGGGGCTATTGAATTGAAGTGGTTTAAAAGGTCAAATTTGTGTGGGTTGTTATAGATGAAGGAATCATACGCAGAATTGAGAGAGAAAAAACATTTAAATGGACAATGGAGAAATGAGGAAGCCTTATTCTTTGTAGCTTTTTTGCTTCTTCTATGAAAATGGCCTATGCATTGAATTTAAATGATTTATCTTTGCTCAATCCTCAAATCTTAGTTGCCATGTGGACTAAACCAAGTTTTATTGTTTTGTGAAACTTACATGACATTGAAAACCTACTAAATAGTTGAACAATTATGTTGTAGAGAATCAAAGTTGTTTGTATCAATGATTTTACAGTTTCGGAAGTTGTATGATGAGGTGAATGATATGCACCGTGTAAGTCACTAATCAATTCCCAAAAAATTATCATAGGTCCTTCGTAACGACTTGGAATGTAATGCACTTCTCCTCTATTGTAACCAATTTATTTGAAGGGTAGTGTAGCTTGGTACATGTACATACAACCTATGTTAATTGCACGCTAGTTTGTATCTATTGTTTTAAGCACCAATGCGCCTATAATGTTTTTGGCGCAACAATTATGATATATGAAAATAGAATGTAGTTTGTTTCCTAGTTTATTTTTTAAAGAGTGAAGACATGTATTGATTGTATTCTTCAATCAACTATAGTGGAAACAAGAGCACTAAATCAAATGGTTAATTATTTAAATTCCAACTCATTCCATATGATTCAAAGTTCAAGTTCACTGTTGTCGTCATCGGTAAGTGCATATTTATTTATATTGGATTATATATTTGAATTTATGTAGTTCTTTCACTTGCATTTGAAATAGTTGTGCATTTGCTTTTGAAATATCTTGATTCTAGATCAAGTTATGATGCACCTAATATTCCACCTTACCCAAAAAGACGCAAGGTCTTATTTGGAGGGACATACCCTAGGGAGATAGTAGATGAAAATGGAATGCCAGGTCTTTTTGGGTATGGAATACCCAACTGTAACATGCCATCATCCAGTAACTTTCTTGGACCAATGGTACTTCATCATGAACTGGATCTCTTTTATGACACCCTGATAGTATATGGTTTTTTAATATGTAAAGGGTTGAAGGTGAAACCTAGGCGATTTATTGAAACCCAGGCTAAGGGAAAAATTGTCCAAGTACATACAAAGGTCGGTTCAATTGTTGGAGGGTATTGATGGCTTCTCTCTTCCCATCCATCTGCAAAGTAAATACAAAACCAATTACATACACGCTTTGTAAGGAGTTTGGTTGTCTTCCCTACCTATTCTAGATATTGGGACCAAATTCTGTTATTGTGGTAATAGTTACATGATCATAAATTCTAAAATAGATTATACAAATCTTGGGTTGTTTATAGTTTCACATGTGTTTCTTCCTCCCAAACAGGCAGTAGCACTTATTCCATTTTTTGGTCCTCTTTATAGTCAATTTGATTACATGAATATCGTCAAATACAAACATAGTATTTATATGTATTATATGTGCATGATGTAATGCCTTGATGGTAATCCTCAAGCATATGTGATTTTGTTATTTGTTATTATGGTGGCACTAGGTTCCTGGATTATGGACTATGGAAATTATTATTATTATTTTATTTATCTATAATTAAATAATGCATCAACATGGACAACAAACATGCGAGGGGTTTTAGGGGATAGAAGTTGTTTCCCTTTCTAGCATACTCCATCTTTTATAATTTTGATTCTTTTGGACCTTAAGATCCCAAAACACCTAATAAATGCTCGCATGCACACATGCATCCATGCACCATGCATGATGAGAATATTCCCTATTCAAGATATCTTGAGTTGATCAAAGCAAATTTAGGGTGGATTCGAGTTACCTTCAGTCATTTGGAGTGATTTGGGGAAATTTGACCAGTCTTCAGTTAGTTAAAGAGATTTTGAGTCTAATTTGAGTTATCCTCAACTAATTTGAGTAAATTTGGATAGATTTTAGTTGTCTCAAGTGCATGGGGTTGGTTTTAGGGAAATTCAAGTCATCAAGTGGAATTCGAGCTGTCTTTAGTGCATGAGAAGAATTTTGCGGAGGTTTTGAGTCAACCTTAGTAATTTTGAGTTATCCTCGGTGGTTGGGAGTGAAATTTCCAGTGGTTTCGATTCAGTCTAAATGAGTTCAAGTTGCTCTTTGGAGAACTTGAATAGGTCATTCAGTGGGATAGAAAAGCCTTCAGTTATTTGGAGTTGCTCTTCTGTAGTCTTGAGTCAATCTCTTAGAGGCAAATGAAATTGGTCTTAAGGGATTTGAATTGCATTCCATTCATTCATTCTTCCATTAGCAAGTTGGTTGGTCAATGGTGAGAGTGCTCACCCTTGAATTCGAATGCTAGAGAGAGGATTCAAATTGTATTTTTACACCAAAATCAAAGTTTTGTTTGCAGGGAAGGATATTATATTCAATGCAACTACTCTTTCAGAAGATGGGGACAATATTGTGAATAGACTCTTTTGGTTGCACTTTGTTTTGCAAAGGATGGGGAGAATCCTATGGAGAGACTCTGTTGTTGGGATTTCCTTGCGCGAGAGGGCAATAATCCTGAGAAAGAGGTCCTAGTTGTTGCACTTTGTCTTGCAAGAGAGGGGGATGATCCTATGGAGAGATTGTGTTATTGGGCTTGTCTTGCGGGAGAGGGGGGTAATCCTAAGTAAGAGGGCCTAGTTGTTGTGTTTTTTCTTATAGGAGATGGGGATATGGAGACACTCTATTGTTGGGCTTATATTGCGAGAGAGGGGGTAATCCTAAGAAAGAGGGCCTAGTTGTTGTGTTTTGTCTTGTAGGAGAGGAGAATAATATTGTGAAGACAATCTATTTGTTGTGATAATCTTGCAGGAGAGGGGAATAATATTGAGCAAGAGATCCTAGTTCTTGGGTGTTGCCTTGCGGGAGAGGGGTATAATCCTGTGTAAGATATTTGATTTACTTCCATTGGTCTTTCAAGAGAGCGGGATAATCCTGTGAAAGAGACCAGGTTGCCATTGTCTTGAAGGGAAGGAAGAATTCTCGTGTTTATGTTGCTCAGGTTGTGGGCTTGAGTTTTATCCTTAGAGATTGAATTTGAGAGATTTCCTTAGCATGTGGATCTGAGACCTCAACTTGAGGGTGACCTACTCAAGTATTATTGGCTTGACAGTGTTTGAAGGCTAAGTGGAATGTTGACCTGTTGATGCCAGTTGCAACATATATAAATGATAAGTATTCTTGACCTATTATTTACTATATTATTGATGCACATGTGCTTTTGGAGGGTGATTTCTTAGCTATATTATGCTGCATATTGATGTATATGTTTATGTGTAATGGATAAGTTTGATGTTATTAAATTGACTGCTCATGAAGTAGGTATGTGGATATGTTAATCTAGTTATTAGATGCTAGATTGTATGATTTATGGTCGTTGTTGGGATTTAATTTTTTGATAGTCTGTATGGCCGTGTATGGTTGTTCTAGATCGGATCTTCCATGGGATTAATGATTATTATTAAAGTGGTAAATTCTCATTAACATTAGTGTCATAAATCTACTCTGATGAATTGTAATGATGACGATTTACTTATGGTACTAGAAGCTAGATTGCATATGTATTTATGATCATTAGAGTCTGATATTTGGACAGCCCATATGGTCGTATATGGTTGTTGCGGGTCATATCTGGTGGGGATTTGATGACTAAGATTTAATATTATATATATGGCATATTTATGTGTTGTAATTCTTCTTCCTTGGAATGTTGGAATGCTGATTTATATTCTATTGTAAGTGGATTCTTTTGAATGTATGTAAATACGATTTAATAGTTGTTTAAATGGATATGGGAAGCATCCCATAGGTGTGATGAAATTTAGTAAACATGTAAAGAGGTTATGGTTTGAATATATTATGTGTCATTACAATGCATTGCATGTAGAATGGGAGATTGTTGCATTGGAAGGGTTGTCTTCCTTGTAGGGTTCTAATTGTTTTAATTAGTTTGGATTATTGACATATTAGCCTAAACCTTAGAAGAAGAACAATATTATATTGTTCTTAAACTTATAATATGAGTCCTCCTTGTTGGAATCTCGAAAGTGTTCAGACATAATGATGTGTTTGGGGCCAGGTACGTTAAAAAGTGGTATCAAAGTCTAGGTTTTGACACTATGGTTGTTGGGCCTTATATAGAGTTATAAACCTTTTTTTTGTGTGCCCTTAGAGATTATAAATGTTCTTTGTGAAATAATTAAGCCCCCTTATGTTAATGGAAGAATCATAAGTTGAGATTAAAGATCAATTTATTAGATGATTTAGAATTAATTAATATTGCATATTTAGTGCTCAGTAGATTGATTGGTTGGCACTGTGCATTGCATATCTAATGTTCAATAGATTGATTGGTCGATGCATGTTCAATTTGCATTGCCTCTTCTACTGTCGGGTGAATCCATGAAGATGGGTGTCCATTTTGGGGGTTCTTATGAGAAAATAAATTTGATTTTTTAATGTTTTTAAACTTTGGGTGAATGAAAGTGATATTTTTGTTTAGAATTTCACTTTTAAGTAAAAACAAAACTTTTAGAGAATTATGTTAGCTTTCTATTCATAATTTTTTCAATTTTTTTTATTGAGATTTGATATGTCGTTTTGGCAAATGTTTGACAGTGTGTCCTTATGAAATGAAAGGACTAAAAAATAGTCATGTTCGGTTGCGCCTGTAAAATCATTGTTAAACTTGTGTTTTGAAAAAACCAAATATGCTACGACAACCTACACACAATATACTATTGCGATGACTATAACTTTGTAACCAATGTATCTATATACTAATTATAATATATTTTTTTTAATTCGATCAATGGGAAAACCTTGTCGGTTTTAAACATGTTTTTGGCTGCACCACTTTTCTCTCAATTGACTATAAAACTTAAAAATCTACGAATACCCTTTTGAAGTAGACACTGCAATTAAGCACACCATATTTGTTTCAATTTTTTTGGTGGTGTATTTTTAAAGTTATATATTTTTCATTTCACCGCATTTTGAAAGAGATGAAACTAAACTCGACACATGTTAAGAAACAAAAAGATAAAAATATCGGATCTCACCTATACACAAAAAAATCTATACCTACAAAAAGTAGATTTAATGACGAAACTAAAGGTATCAAGTCCGACAATCGATTTGTAGTGTAAAGCATCCATTTTACCTTCCGAAAATGGAGAAACCTGAAAATTGTGCAGGTTATAGGTCTGAGAGGTTATTCGACCGAACAATGTTTTTCTATAACGGAGATGTTACAAGCAAGGTTGTTCGGCCGAAAAACTAAGCGCAAAAAAAATTTCATCGGCCGGAAAAAAAATCGTATAAGTAAAACGAAAGAGCCTCATTATTTTCACACCTCTTCATTTCGTATAAGTAAAACTAAAGAGCCTCATTATTTTTGCACCTCTTCATTTCGTATAAGTAAAACGAAAGAGCCTCATTATTTTTGCACCTCTTCATTTCCTATAAGTAAAACGAAAGAACCTCATTATTTTCGCACCTCTTCATTTCGTATAAGTAAAATGAAAGAGCCTCATTATTTTCTCACCTCTTCATTTCGTATAAGTAAAAATATTTTTGAAGGGGTTTTCAAAGGAGATTTCTTTTGCTAAAGGATTTTTTTCCCAAGGTATTTTCCCTCTTATTTATTTTCAAGGGGTACATTCAAAGAGTTTTTTCCCAAGGCACTTTTGCCAAAATTTTTGTGTTCTAAAGTATTTTTGAAAAGAAGTTATTTCTTTGCAAGAAGTTTTTTCATAGAGTTTTTTTCCAAGATATTTTTGCAAAGTAGGTTATTTCTTTGCAATGGTTTTTTTTCCAAAGAGTTTTTTTTTTCAAGGTATTTTTGCAAAGGAGTTATTTCTTTGCAAGGGGTTTTTTCAAAAAGTTTTTTTTCCAAGGTATTTTTGCAAAGTAGGTACTTTGCAATAGGTTTTTTCCAAAGAATTTTTTTGCAAAGTATTTTTGCAAATGAGTGTTTTTTTTCCAAAATATTTATATAAGTTGTTTTTTCAAATAAGGTTTTTTTTCAAAGAGTTTTTTTTCTAATTGTTTTACAAAGAAGATTTCTTTACAAGGTGTTCTTATTTTTTTCCAAGGGTTTTTCAGAAGGAGATTAATCAATCATGGGCAATAAAAGAAACCGTAAAAAAAAAAGTGATCGTAAACGTGATGATGATGCTAATAGGGAAAAACAAAAGCTCAGAAATACAACCAAAAGAGCAAGGGTTGCAGAAACGGAAGAAAGAATTGAAGATATAAGAATAGATTTACATGACACTGTTGATAAAATGGAAATTGAAAATAGGGTACAAGAAGAACAAATGAAAGTTGAAGAGACCATTGTTGAAGATGTAAATAGTGATTTACATGTTAATGTTGATGAATTAAATATTGAAGACCAAAACCAAGATCCAAAAATTGGACCTGGTATGTATATATAATGTATTTTCGAAATTCATTTTTTATAATGAATTGTATTTTTGGACATATGTTAAATTAAATTTAACTTGATGTATAGGTACTTTCACCATTGATGATGAAATGTCAGAAGACATTGATTGCGACAAATATGGAGAAAAATTACCCATACATGTTGCACGATATCATGCTACAAACATTTATGATGATATTCTTAAGGATTGTTCAATAGCAGGGCAAACACAAATTTTGAGATGTTTATTGGTGTCCAAGAAGTTAGAAGGTGCTATGTCATTGTTGGATATTCAAAAGGTGACAAAAGAGTTGAAACTGAAACATAATGTGATAGAAAATATAGGTGATGCAATAAAAAAATTTGAAAAATCCTGAAAGAAAGATATCAGTGCTACATGTAGAGCAATTCAGACAGCAATTGTTTCAGCTAGTACTAGACAAAAATGTTTGACAACACAACTAGCACAAGCAATTGGAAGCTCAAGAAAGACATTATACAAACATAGCAAATTCAGAATGCAAATAGATGAAAATGATGAACTTGCTTGCTGGGCAATTATTTGTAGACAACCTTACAAAGATAGAATGGGAGAAGGTGTTAAAGATATTGTACAGAAATATTGGTTGGAACATGCTCGAGTTTCACCAAATTCAAGGGATGTGATATGAAAAAGAGTATCATGAAATGTATATGAAAGTCGTCCAAAACATATAATGGAAATGACACAAGTACAATTGTTCAATAAATTCAAGGAGGATCATCGTGGAATTAATATGTCGATCACTACATTTGTGCAACAAAAACCATGGTATGTTAGACCTATTACTATACGTGACACATGTTGTTGTCGTTATCATGTGCAATTTAAATTATATTACGACACGTTTCTTGAATTTGGTAAAATGTTTTGGACAAATTCACCACCTCCGCCCACAGTACGCTAATTCATATCTCAAACCCTATGTGAGAGAAATCGCGATGAAGTATTTTATAATAAGAAATGTGTCAATGGAAAACATTGTCATGGTTGTGGAAATCTTGTTTTATTCCACAATAAATACCCTATTGATAATGATCAGTCGCTTTCAAAAGTAACTGTTGATTGGAGAATATATGAATACAACATTTATTCTACAAGTTCCAGTGATGCACATTCCAAAAGAATTGAATTGTGAGAAGATAAAATATGTGTGACAGATTTTCTCAAGAAATTTGAAAGTGAAATTTATAAATACACCAAGCATTCACATAGAGCATGATAGCAAGACCTTCAATTCAAACATTCCCATGAAATTTTTCTAGCTGGAACAATTTTGTTTGTGGTTGATTTTGCAGAAAACTACACCTTTGCTACACAAAAAGAGATTCAAAGTGAATACTATCATTCTGACCAAGTTTCGATATTTGTCCATGTTCTATATAGACATTCTCAACAAGATGTTGATGGAATTGAAAGCACGTGTGACAATTGAGATGTGATTAAATAATATCACTTTTATATCAGCAATGATCGTATACATGATACCCATTTTGTTCAACATTGTATTGAAAAAAATTTCTATGATTCACTAAAAAGTCGTAAATTTAAATTCAATGAACATTGGATATGGTCGGATGGATGTGCGGGACAATTTAAATCTTCACGATCATTTTTTTGGTTATGTCAACTTCATAAAGCAATGAACATTAAACATCACTGGAATTTCTTTGAAAATTGACATGGAAAAGGTGAACATGATGGTGCAGGAGCATGCGTAAAAAGAGCACTTCGAAGATGGAAAATGAACCATTCTTCTAGACGATTCCATTCAGCTGTAGAGGTTGTCCAATGGTGTAAATAAAATCTAAGCCATGATTATAGTCAACAATCAAAATATGTGCACAGGTATGTACATTATTTTTTTAATTTATATTAATTGTCAATTTTAAAAAATGTACGTACTAACATTGAAGTATTTGTACACTAACATTAAAAGTTGTCATTTGTGATTTATCATTAATTGTGTAGGCTTTTTTGGCTTGTTGGGGTCCAATATATAGATATATCAATACCATACGAGGCTAGCACCATACACGGGACTAGAGAACTTCACTCTATTTAAACAAAATCCTTCCAAAATGTGTTTGCATTTGACAGTAGAAAGCAAACATGTTTTTGTCATATTTGCACTGAAAATGTTGAATCTACATAATTTTGTGAAAACATAACAAACAACTACGTAAAACATTGGAAACACATAGAGATATATCCAAAAGGGAAAATGCCACTAGCAAGCATAGAAGAATTAGAATCAGAAGAAATAAAAATATCATCTGATGGCGATAGAATTTCAAATCTTGTTAGAGAAGGTAATGATGTTGTTGATTGTTCAATATTGTCCATCACCTTATGTTTATATAGTCCATTTAATTCACTTAAAAATTGCAACGCCAATTGTAATTTGCACAGTAGATGTTTTCGCTGTGATTGCACCTTTAGACAACAACGAAAATGTAAAAGATTATTTGATGCGATGCACTGAAGGAAAAATGAAGTTATTGGAGGACTACAATGACAACGGATTTACATATGAGAGAGAATCCATCATTTTAAAAGGCTATTTTTTGCAGCAGACCCATATGACTAAAAATTATGTCTACTTTTAGGATTATGAACATGATGTTATATGTTGTCATTATATTCATTTAGTATGTGCATCTCGAATAAAATTGGTACAATTTCCATCGAAAAAAAACTTTAAAAAAAAATGGAAACTGTCCAAATATGACCATGAACGGATAATTGAGGATGGCATTCCATTGCAGTGTTTTTAACTATATCATTTCTTGTTTTATGTTAAGATTGGCTGTCATGCTTAAAGATGGATTGATGTTTTAGAATTCGGAATAATTGTGTGCTTAGTCATTTAGTATGTTACCTTATTAGAAGTCATTTTAATGTTACCTTAGAAGTCATTGAACTTTAATTTATTAAAATTCAGAATCAAGTTGCTAATATTACCTTTGTAATAAAAAAATATTAGAATTCAAAATCAAGTTGCTAATGTTACCTTAGAAAATTTATGGATAGATCTATAATTTATTAGAATTCAGAATCAAGTTGCTAATTTTACTTTAGTAATAAAAAATATTCCTATCAAAACTTCCTAACATTCCTAACCTTTTTTAACATTCACTCATACATTCATATATTTATGCCTATCAAAACTTCCTAACATTCCTAAAATTCTCAACTTTTCAACACTCAAAATATGTTACATATACAAACATACATAAATTTACTAATACATACATCAATATAATTGCACCTATCTAAACTTCCTAACATTTCCTAACATTCATTCTTGACATTCATTCCTAACATTCATATATTTGCACCTGTCAAAACTTCCTAGTTCCTTTCCTAACATTCATGTATATTTGCACCTATCAAAACTTCCTGGTTCCTTTCCGAACATTCATTCTTAACATTCATGTATATTTGCACCCATCAAAACTTCCTAACATTCCAAACATTTCTCTAACATTCATTTCTAACATTCCATGGACATTGATTCCTAACATTCCCCACATTGATTCTTAACATTAGATTGCACCTATTAAAACTTCCTAACATTCTTAACATTCCTAAAATTATCAACATTCATATATTTGCACCTATCAAAACTTCCTAACATTACTAACATTTCCTAACATTCATTTCTAACATTGACATTCCCCATTCTCACAATCACTCATAACATTCCCCATGTTCATTCTTAACATTAACATTCCTCATATATTCATTCTTAACAAATTGGATTGCTTTCATTCTTAACGTTAACATTCCCCATATTCGTTCTTAACATTAACATTTCTCATATATTCATTCTTAACAAATTGAATTGCACCTATAAAAACTTCCTAACATTCCTAACCTTTACATATACATGTATATAATCCAAAAAACAATATCTAAGATCAATGTATGTATGTATATAATCCAAAAAACAATCATTAACATGTGAGTTCAATGTACATGTATATAATAAAAAAAATAGTCATGAACATGTGAGTTCAATGTACATGTATATAATCCCAAAAAACAATCATGAACATGTGTATAATCCTAAAATTAAGCTCCTCGATGTCTGAATCAAAAAAGTCCACCACTATCATCCACTAGGGTCTTCCCTCGGACTCATAACAATCTGAAACATGTATAAAAACAGATTATGAATATCATAAATTATTTAAACCATTTTAAACTAAAATAAAAAATTAAAACATTAAGCTAATATATAGAAGAATAATACAATTATTAACAAAATTACCTCAAATTCTCTGTCATTCAATGGAGTCTTTCATTTGCCTCTAAAAGGTGGAGGAGACCCAAGCAACAACATGTATAAAAATAGTTTATAAATCTTACAAACTATTTAAACTATTGTAAACTAAATTCAAAAAAATAAAATATTAAACTTACAATTTCACCACTATCCTCCAATGGAGTCTTCTCTTTGCCTCGAAAGATTGAAGAGACACAAGCTTCAACATATATAAAAGCAATTTACAAATGTCTAAAATTATTTAAACTTATATATCAGAGAACGATTTGGGTAATAGTACATACTTTGAAGAAGAAACAAGTAAAAACATTACTACTTCTGCTTTCTTTAAATTTTATGTGTAGGTGTGTAGATATCAGTCGTGGAGTAATTGGAGTCATATATTTGATCCAATCATATCTATAACTCCAAATACTCTACGACCCATATATACAAATAAATATAAATGACCCTTCTTTATATCAATGACACTGCGACCATAGATGATAAGAGGGAATCATCTCTACCACTATCGCCACGTCGATGATCAAATGAATGTGAACTATACAATAAGCTTGAATCCCGAAGTGAAGTCGATAATATTCGATTTTCATTTCAGACACCAACTCCCGAAAAATGTGATGACCTCCTACACTTCTGTCTCAAAGGCTGCTCTCTTTCCATTGGATATGATATCTACAAGTTTACATAAATATCAATTTCTACATGTTAATTAATCAACTTCAAAGACCTAGCTACTATAAAAACTAAGATTTCAATAAGGAACTAGATATTCCTAATATTATCTAATAGTTCTTTAAAGGATTATAGCTAATTTGTTATCTATTTCCATTTGATATGATATCTACAAGATTACACAAATCAACTCATATCATATTCAAATTTTACATGTTAATTCCTCATCTTCAAAGACCTAGCCACTAAAAAACTAAGTTTTTAATAAAGACCTATATGTCCTTAATATTATCTAATATATCAACTCATAACATATTCAAATTATGCATGTTAATGACTCAACTTCAGAGAACTAGCTACTATAAAAACTAAGTTTTTATTACCTAGATGTCCCTCATATTATATAGTATTTCTTAAAATGAAAA
Source organism: Pseudotsuga menziesii (assembly GCA_001517045.1). Taxonomy (NCBI): domain Eukaryota; kingdom Viridiplantae; phylum Streptophyta; class Pinopsida; order Pinales; family Pinaceae; genus Pseudotsuga; species Pseudotsuga menziesii. The sequence goes on along the minus strand of LPNX011062007.1, from coordinate 194,648 downwards.
TAGCTACACTATTGTTGGATGTATGAGAATTTAATGTAGCAATCTCTGTATTTTTTATGTGTTTTAGATTTTTAAAACTACGCTTTTAATAAAGACCTAAATGTCCCTAATATTATCTAATAGTTATTAAAATAAAAATAGCCACACTATTGTTGGATGTATGAGAAACTAATGTAGCAATCTCTATGTTTTTTATGTATTTTAGATTTTTAAAATTAATGGAACCAATATCATCAAATATGAAATTAAAGCTACATTTTTTTATGTCAACTACAAATATTTTCATTATTCCATAAAATCATAAAAATATCCCTTATTCTAAGTAAACTGATCAGAGTCAGAGTTGATGAACTATGCATGGACAGAGTTCATCAACTCTGCATGGACATAGTTCATCAACTCTGTCCACACGGATAGAGTTCATCAACTCTGTCCACATGGACAAAGTTAATTTCATCACTCCATGTAAACAGATTTCATCAACTCTGTCCATGGACAAAGTATTCATTCATGAACTTTGTCCATGGACAGAATTAATACAAATATCTTCCTTATTATACCTATGAACTTAGATTAAAATTAAAAAAAATGCACAATATCTTAATATAATAGTAAGTATAAACTGTAAATAATAAGCATTATACAAGTTATATGTTTCTTTTATGATTTAGATTAAAAATACATAAGATCAAACATATCAGTAATCAAAAAATTTGATGTTTTACGTGTAATAATGTCTTTTTTTTATGATTTATATTAAACCTACTAAAATATGTTTTGCTAAGTAAAGTTATCAGGGAAAGAGTTGATGAACTCTGCATGAACTATGTTTTGCTAAGTATAATCCATTGTCTTGTCTATTTGAACAGAGTTCATGAACTGTCCATCTGAGTGTTGATCAAATCTGTCCAAATGGACAGAGTTCATCAACTTTGTCCACATTTGGACAGATTTCATCAACTCTGTCAATTTGGAAAGAGTTCAACTTTGTCCACCTATATTCCCATTGTCGACCAGGTTTAAAGCATCTATTCATAATCCACCACTTTAAAGTACCTTCTTTGTTACGAATTAAATAATCACAGCAAGAGGCCTAGAGAGTTTCCATAATATTGCATTGGGGACAGGTAATTCCATTTTCATCTTGTTAATTTGGCAGATTACCATATAAAATACATTTTTAAAACTTTAATGAAGAGGACAACAGCCTTAAGGGCAGGTATTTTTAAAATGGTTTAATCAATTTTTTATTAAAGTCTTTCATCAACTCTATCCATTTGGACAGAGTTCATCAACTATGTTAACATGGAAAAAGTTCATGGACGACTACCTTCGTCATATACGTATTAACTAAAATTAAAATTATAAGAATTATACACTACTAATTAACATATGTAAACTTTAACTCTGAAATACTACGATGAAAAATGAATATAATCCATTGACTACAACAAGAGATAAATCACATATTCAACGCTTCTGATTATAAAAGCAACTGCATAAACATTTACCTGACAAGGGGCAGCACAACAAGACCAGACCACGAACAGACCCTCCAAGAAAAGACCACAAACACCCCCAAGGAGTGACCTCCACGAACATACCTCCATGCTGAACAGACCTCCAACCGAACAGACCATCACAAAGTGACCTCCAAGAACAGACCTCCACGCCGAGAGGAAACTAGATAGTGTTCGGCCTCCACGCTGAACAGACCATCACGAAGCGACCTCCACAAACATACCTCCATGTCGAGAGGAAACTAGACAGGTAGCAGAGTGCTAGGATGGCATATGTATACGTCAAGAGGAACGGTGACGTGGACTAGGATGACGGGCAACAACCAACAAATCGGGTGGCGGGAGAAACACGACAAAATGAGGACAAATGATTGCAGGTGAAAACAATGAAAATGGGGCCGGAACTGACCTTTTATGCCAAATAATTGTTCGACCCAATAATTGTTCGGTCGAACAATTATGCGGTCGAACAATTATTCAGCCGAAACTTTGTTCGACCGAATAAGTATTGAAACGACCGTAAAAATTATTGGTCGTCTATGCGTTCCGTTAAAGGTTATTCGACCGAATAAAGGATTCGTTATTCGGCCGAATAACTATAATTATTCGGCCAAATAAATTCATTATTCAGCCAAATAAATTCATTATTCGACCGAATAAATATAGTTATTCAGTCGAATAACGTCCGCTATGTTGTTTGGGCACCCAATTCTCACAGAAGTGTTACCCAATTTCCCATTTTCACCCTATCCAGTAATTTGATTAGTCAATGTTGTTTAATGTGCGTTGTCTCTTTTATTGTTCTATGATTTGATTGCTCAATGCTTGTCCATTATGCATTGCCTCTCTTACTGTATATTGAATTAATTGGTAAATTCTTAAGTATTGTGCATTGCATAATTACTGACTGGTAATTGCAAGGATTCTTCCTACATATTGTCTTTTGTTTATGCATATGCATTGGGTATGAGTGTGCATGCATAATGTATTGAGTAATTCAAGAAATGAGGGGAAGAACCCTAATCCCTCTACATAGATTGCATTAGAATGAATTAGCAAATGGATTATTAGTAGGGATTAGTTATTGCATGGTAAATAATAAGGTGCATTGGTAATTGCATATTTGATTTGATATTGCATTTCTAATTTTGGATGATTGCTTATAAGTTTGCTTGCATGATGCTTTAAAGTGCATGAAGTTTTCTTTGTGATCTTTATGATCTTCATTAGAAAAATATCTTGATGATTTTGTTAGAGAAGTATCTTGTGATCTTTGTTGGAAGACATCCTTGTAAAGTATCATAGTAATACTTCATGCATCTTGTTGTAAAAGTATCATGATAGTATTCCATGCAATTGTTGGTAATGCATGGGATTGATGGACTAGAATGCATTTCATGAAGAAATGATACTTGATGCAATTCTTGAACTTGGTTGAGATACCTGTTGCACTTCATATTGGTTGGTATAGTTGATGCACTTCACGATATTTCTTGAAGTACTTGGTGCATTTCATGTGCATGGTTGATTGGAAACATGTTTAATGCATCTCATTTATCATAGCAAAGTATGTATATAATGCAAATCATGAATATTTCATGTATTTCAAGTAAATTAGAGTATGCGCATAATGCATAGTTGAATTTGAATTGATTGGAATGTGTTTAAGGCTGATGCACTCCAAGTGTTTGATTTCATGTACCTTTGATGTATTTCATGTATCGTAGGTGAAGAAGAGTGAAATGGATTAAGGAGGAGTTTATTTCATGTACATTGGGAGTATTTCATGTGATTAATAATAATTTATTTTTTTAAGATGTGTTGTATTTATCTTGTTGAAAAGTATATATGTATTGCCTCTAACTATGTGTTTGTTGGAATGTAAAGAAATGCAATGAAAAATACAATGAATTAAATATCAAGTGTATTAGATATGTGTTGCATTGAATCAAATATGCATTGGAATTCCTATGCATTGAGTGTGCATTCAAATTGAATGGTATTTGAAATGGATAGATGTGACTTAATGTTGTTGATATGTGATGAATGGACTAGTTATTCCTTTGGGAATGCTCCAGATAAGAATAGTTGGATTATATTTCCTGGTAGTAGGTTTGATGATAAGTATGAATAAATAGGATAATTGGTATGATATGATGATTCTATGTGACTAAGACAAGTACCCTTGTGTGTATTATTGAGATGTGATAAAGGTCTTGTTGAAATGTAGCTCCTATAATTGATGTTATTATATAAACTAGTATCCCTAAATGGTCTTTCCAAGCTAGGAAGCCGCAAGACGGTAAACAATCGTATCATGGAAATATTGTTTTATACTAGCATGGATGATATGGTTGTATGATGATGTTCCTCGTACTAACATGTTGGATGTAGGATATGTGTATTCATATGGTTAAATGGTCTTGAGTTTAAGATGGTACATGCATATACTCAACACCTATCTGGTGATCATGATGTTTCCCATCTCTAACTTATAAAGTTGGCATCATTCTAATTGCAATAAGTCATGATATAACTTTGAAGTGAATGCACATCATGTGTGTGTGTGTATGTAATGGTCTTAATCATAACAGTGATGTTGATCCAACAGTTAGAGTGCATACTGCATTTCATATATATATTGGAGAATATCTTTTAGGAGAAGTATTTTGTAGTATATTTCATGAATAAAGTAAAAAGGTGAAACAAAGTATTGATGATAAAAGCATCTTCCCTAAAAGTATTTACTAATCTTGTGAGTGACAAATACTAACTATATGATTGCTTTGGAATGTGGTTCATGTATCTATGTTGAAAAAGCATTTCATGTATATCTTGTTAAAAAATATACATACCTGATGACTAATAATGTGAAATGTATCGTTCTTTCTTAAGTGGTGTGGTTTGAGTTTTCTATGATGGAAACATATTGTTCTTTCTCAGGTGGTATGGCCTGAGTTCCTTGTGATGGAAATGTATTGTGCCTAAGTTTCATGAGATGGAAATGTATTGTGCTTCCGTAAGATGTATGTCCTGATTTTCCTATGAGGGAAAGTAGATGGTGAAGGGATACTTGAAAGCTAGATTATTTTCTTTGGTAACATTGTGAAAGAAAACAAATATGCGAGCAGATAAGTATCTTTGTGATCTTGTTAGAAATATATCGTTGTCACACTTATTAGAAAAGTATATTTGTGATACGAATATCTTTGTGATTATGTTGAAGAAGTAACTGTATTTTATGTACCTTTGGATATACTGGTGTATTTCTTATGATTAATTGGAATTCATTTCATGTATCATGAAGTTGTATTTTATGTATCTTATAGCTTTGTACCTAATGGATAATCATGTGGTTAATTGATTGAAATGTGATTCAAGTGGATGTATAATGTGAAAGAATGAAGGTCTTGTAATAAGGTTTGAAGACCCTATATTGGGGATTGAAGATTGACCCCTGCTTCCACATTGGGAACCACTCCACTAGTCTAGATTTTTGCACACAATCCTAGGAATGGGATGATGATATTCCAAGGAACGGAAAGGGTAAAATGAATGACGAAATCTTAAGGGAATAGCGGGTTTAAGGAAGTAACATCCCATAGGTTATGGATATGGACAAAAAAGCAAGTGGTAGTGGGAAGTATTGTGGTTTCTTGAAAGAGGAGTTCCAAGAGTTCCAATGATAACGGCATGCGCGAAGGCATGTATGAGTAAGTATGTATTGAGGACGATGCATTGTTTTAAGGGCGAGGGGATTTAATGCCTCGATGGTAAGGCCCAAGCATATGATATTTTGTTATTTGTTATTATGGTGGCACTAGGTGCTTGGACTATGCACTATGAAAATTATTATTATTATTTATATATAATTAAATAATGGCTCAGTATGGACAACAAATGTGTCTAGTGGGTCTTCGATTCCACATGCAAGGGGTTGGGGGAATAGGAGTTATTTCCATTCCTGACATGATTCTATCTTACCTAATTTTTATTCTTTTGGACCTTAGAGATCCTAGGACACATAATAAATGCATACATGCACCCATGCAACCATGCATCCATGCACCATGCATAATGAGAGTATTTCCTATTTGAGTTATCTTGAGTTAATCAGAGCAAATTTAGGGTGTATTCGAGTTACCTTCAGTCATTTGGAGTGATTTAGGGGAATTGGAGAAGTCTTTATTTAGTTAAAGATATTTTGAGTCTAATTCAAGTTATCTTCAACTAATTTGAGTAAATTTGAGTTGTCTCAAGTGCATGGGGTTGTTTTAGGGAAATTCGAGTTAGTAGGTGGAATTCAAGTTGTCTCTAGTGCATGAGAGAGATTTTGTGTAGGTTTTGAGTCAGCCTTAGTAATTTGGAGTTATCCTCAGTGGCTAGGAGTGGTTTTTTCCAGTGGTTTCGAGTCAATCTAAATGAGTCGAGTTGGCCTTTGGAGAACTTGAATAGGTTAGTTAATGGACTAAAAAATCCTTCAGTGATTTAGAGTTACACTTCTATAGTCTTGAGTCTGTCTCTTAAAGGAAATTCAAATTGCTCTTAAAGGATTCAAATCACATTCCATTCATTCATTTTTTTCGTTAATAATTTTGTTGGTCAGTGGTGAGAGTGCTTACCCTTGAATTCAAATGCTAGAGAGAGCATTCAAATGGTATTTTTACACCCTAATCCAAGATTTGTTTGCAGGGAAGGAGATTACATTCACCGCAACTAGCCTTTCAGGAGATGGGGACAATCCTCTGAAAAGACTCTATTGGTTGCACATTGGTCTTTCAGGATATGGGGGAAATCTTGTGAAGAGACTCTTTCGTTGTGCTTTTTCTTACAGGAGAGAGGGATAATCCTGAGCAAGAGGGCCTAGTTGTTGCATTTTGTCTTGCAGGAGAGGGGGGTAATCCTATGGAGAGACTATGTTATTGGGCTTGTCTTGTGGTAGATGGGGATAATCCTGAGCAAGATGGCCTAGTTTTTTTGTTTTGGCTTGTAGGAGCGGGGGATGATCCCATGGAGAGACTCTGTTGTTGGGCTTGTCTTGCGTGAGAGGGGGATAATCCTAAGAAAGAGGGCCTAGTTGTTGTGTTTTTTCTTATAGGATAGGGGGGTAATCCTGTGAAGAGACTCTATTTGTTGTGCTTGTCTTGTGGGAGAGGGGGGTAATCTTGAGAAAGAGAGCCTAGTTGTTATGTCTTGCCTTGCAATATAGGGGGTAATTATGTGCAACATATTTGAGTTACTACCATTGGTGTTTCAAGAGAGGGGGATAATCCTGTGAAAGAGATCGGGTCACCATCGTTTTGAAGGGAAGGGGAACTTGTTGTGATTATGTTTCTTAGGTTGTGGGCCTGAGTTTTATCCTTAGAGATTGAATTTGAGAGAGTTTCTTAGTGTGTGGATCTAAAATCTCATATTGGGGGTGACTTGCTCAAGTAGTATTGGCTTGACAATGTATATGGTTGGGAAGAACATTGACCCGTCGATTCCAGTTGCACCATATATAAAAGATAAGTATTTTTGACCTATTATTTACTATGTTATTGATGCACATGTGCCTATGGAGGATGATATATCTTAGTTATATTATGTTGCATAATGATTTATATGTCCATGTTTAATGACTAAGTTTGATGTGGTTAAATTGACAGTTGCTAGAGTAGGTTCACGAATATGTTAATATAGATGTTAGATGCTAGATTGTATGATTTATGGTAGTTGTTGGGATATGAATTTTGAACAGTCCATATGGTCATGTATGGTTGTTCTGGATCAGATCTTCCATGGTATTAGTGGTTGTTATTAAAGTGGTAAATTTTGATTTACAGTAGTGTTATAAATCTGCTATAATGAACTGTATGATGATGATTTACTTATGGTCGTACTAGAAGCTAGATTGGTTATGTATTTATGGTCATTAGAGGGTCTAATATTTGGACAACCCATATGGTTGTATATGTCTGTTTCGGGTCAAATTTGATGAGGATTTGATGATTGAGATTTAGTATTATAAATCTTGTATATTTATGTGTTGTAATTTTTCCTCCTTAGAATGTTGGAATGTTGTTTTGTAAGCAATCATAAGTGGAGTATTTATGAATGTATGTAAATATGATTTAATAGTCGATTAAATGGCTATGTGCGACATCTCATAGGTGTGATGACATTTAGTAAACATGTGAATATGTCATGGTTTGAATATGGTTGTTACATTGCATTACATGTAGAATGGGGGATTATTGCATTGGAAGGGTTGTATTCCTTGTAGGGGGGTGATTGTTTTAATTAGTTTGGATTATTGACATGTTAGCCTAAAACTTGAAAGAAAAATATTTCGGTGTGCTTAAACTTATAATATTAGTCCTCCTTGTTAGAATCCCAGAAGTATTCAGACCCTAATGATGTGTTTGGGGTCGGGTATGTTACATAATTATTGTGCTTTAGGAAAATCTAATAGGAAGAACATGTTATATATCAATGGTCATCCACATACTCATGGAAACATTGCAGGGTTCATAAATAGATACAAGTGCTCATTGTTTAGTGAAAATTATTCATCCGAGGAGCATTCAAATGAAAAAAGGTGTTCTTTATGAAAAAAGAAGGAATCCATATTTGTTGTTGTACATACAATATGCATTTTGTCTCTTGATGATTAGTTCTTAATCAACTATAGCTTTCATACACCACCAAATGCTCATAAAAAACAACTTGCATTGGGGATTCCTTTAGACATCCCTTGGAGAGTAAGAAAACGATTCCACATTTGTTTCATAAAGTGGTTGATTGCATGTGTACTATTGGAGAAAAACATATGTTTATAATAAATGTTTGGTATAATGTTCCAACATGCTAAGTCCATTTTTTTCACTAATATAATTGATCTAATGTTCAATTTTTTGAGACTAGGATTTCGCTATACCATCTACTGTTACAACCAAATACGATGTCGAATAGAGAGAATTCCACTAAATAGGTAGAGCTTAGAGAAGAAGCATACAAAGCATGGTTGAATCAACCATTTATTCAACTCCCACTACGTTTTGAGTCACCAATTCAAAACATCTATAGTAACTCTTATTCTTTATGGGTTGGGGATGAAAACAATGATATAGAGGTTGGTATGGATGATTTCTTATTGGATACCCATGCCATAGACAAAATGTTGTTAAATGCATTCCAACAAGATGCACTAGGGAACAATGCTAATATTGTTGACGCCTACTTCAAAATCTTGAAAACGATCTTCACCACCCCTCTCTTTTTGCATGGATCAAGGTATACCCAACTCGGTACAACAATATTATTGTATAACTTGAAAACAATGTATGGTATGCCAGGTACATGCTTCTTAACATTATTGAGGTAACTAACCATCAAGTCCCCATTAAATCAACTATGAAAAAATGTTTGCATGCTTAGTGACAATGTATATTTATATTTCCCACTAATTGAAGGTTAATCAAAGAAAAAGTACTTCCACTTGATAACACCCTCCTAGATATTTGTGAAAAGGTAAAGCAATTGCTGAAAACGTTGGGTGTTGAGTACATATCATATCATGCTTTGTCCAAATGATTGTCTTTTATATAGAGGCAAATACGAGGACAAATAGACATGTCATAAATTGGGAATGACAAGTACCAAATATAAAAAAATGGCAAGGAACATGGCCCTCCTCATAAGATATTGAGGAACATTCCTATAATTCCGAGGTTTCAAAGGGTTTTTCATTGCAAAGAATTGTCCATGTTACAGTGGTGGCATTCCAAGCACAAAAGTGATCCAGGAGTTATGTATATTCCTACAGATTCTATATCCATGAAGCATGTAGAGTATACATGGCCTGATAAATTCAAGGATGAAATACTAAGCCTTTGATTGAGAATAGCCACAGATGCAATTAGCCTCTATTCTCTCCAAAAGCCACAGATTCAATTAGCCTGTATTCTCTCCAAAACACCAATATTATATTTTCTTAGTGGTAGTGATCAATAACAATATCCCTCCACGGTTGTCCACAAAGAATAAACATCTTATGTTGGGTCTTATAGTTCCTGGTAGAAGACAAGAGAAGAATATGGATGTCTATATGTAACCATTGATCGATGAATTAAAGCAATTATGGGAATGGATACATGTATACGATGTATCAATACCCATCTCAGTTGAGAGGTCTTCTACATTGTATAGCATATGTACATACTGCACACATTATTATCCAAGATTAGGAATTTTCTTTGGTAAGCATGTTTATTAATGTGGTTATATTTGTAATGTTATTTGACAAACTTAATTTGGTGCAACTGCCATATTTGGTGCTAATGTGTTCTATATAGAATAACATAATGGGTCTTTTTAAAAAAGGATATCGTGGATGTAAATAGTGTGGAACTTCAATAAAGGATAGGTGGCCCAAACACTTACCAAATCTAGTGTATGATTGCTTGAGGATGTTCGGCTCGAATGGCCACCCTCATAGAATAACAACAAAAAATTTCAATGGTAAACTAAAGAGAATCGATAGACCTTAAATATTGACATCGAGACTCTAGATTAGGGCATATGAGATAGAGAAGGAGAAGGAAATGACATAATTGTTTGATTCAAATGGGTAACCTATGTTCGATGATCCTGAATTTATCTACACTTATGTTGAGAAAAATTCCATTAGGATGAAAATGAAAAATATGTTTTATGAGATTCCATATTGGGGAGAATCTTATTATTTCCCAGTTATTGGATCCCATTCATATATTCAAAAGTGTTTCTTTATGGAGGCACATATCATCAAAACAAATTGACACATTAGGTTTTAAGAGAGATCTTATTTTTTTGAAGACTAAAAGGAAACATGCCAAGAAATAAAAGTAGAGGAGAGGTCGAAACCTCTTTGTCTTTTAAAGAGGGTGATGTCCCATGGATTTTGAAGAAATATGATCTTTCTTTGGCAAATGATGTTATATTGAGTGTGAATACACCATCATTTTATGGGTAGACTCTACAACACTACTTCACAATAGAACGCAAATTATCGAGGTTGAAATCACATGACCATCTAAACCTTCTAAGGGCATGCATGTCAATTACATGCTTCTTTTTCTAAACTTTAGGCTATAATATTATATGCATTCACATTTTTATGCCAATTAATTTCTTATGTGTTTATGTTGTAGTGTCATGATCATTTGCTCGTGTGTGGTTGTGTGAACCATGAATTCCCCTAGGATCTATAATGAGCCATGTATAAATTATTTGCATTTATATGTTGGATTAAATCAAAAGAGGTTCACATGGATAGCGTTCCATGGTGGCGTTGAACCATGTTGAGAAATCGTTGAGATTGTTTGCACGTTTGAGAAGAAAATACCCACAAGATTCATGGACTTACATATCGATCATTTGATTCACCTACCTAATGAGGTTGAATTAGCTGGGGTGGCCCTATGTCGTTGTATGTTCTTCTTGGAGAGGTACATGAAAAAGTTGGAGTGTGTTATATAGAGGGAAAAACTTGAAGGGTCTATGGCAGAGGGGTACAACGTATATGAGTTGTCCTATTACGCTAATGAATATTTCAAACATGTTGATGAAACACCACAAGGAGTGGTTTAGGAAAACTAACAAGACGAGGACAAAAGGGAAGGAGTATTGTAAATGAATATAAAAAGTTGCATGATAAAGAGTAAGACATATATATTTTTTCAATTTTCTATAGAATAATTTTTACAATGAAGTTGATAAAATATAGTTGATCTCATACAAATAGTTTTCCTTTCATGATTACATCAGTGAATGCAAAAGATAATGCCATCAATACATTTGTTCTTTATAATGCGGAGGAAAGGAAACCACGGGTTGCATTGTATGAAGACGAGAGAAGGAAATGGAAGTGACAAGAAAGAATTCAGATGGTTGGATGCTAGAATCATTCCTTATCGTGATCATTTAAAAAAAATATGTCAACAATCTATCCCAATAGTTGGGTGGTTGGAAATATCAGTGAGAAATATGGCGTGTTTGGTCATTACACGCATGGTGAAGAGGATGCATTCAACATAGGGATTGGGTGCAACAACTCTGAAATAATATCTCTGTCTACATTGTTCATTATATAATGCAGGTTTAATTATAACATGTATTGTGTTTTTATTAACGTCAACTATTTGCATTTGTCCCCCCCATGTGGGCATATGAACATCATCTCCTCAGTGAGGATATCGATTATGGATGTGTCACATTTGACTATGGAGTGGAGGTTGAATTCGACTAATCTAGTCGTGATAGCAATCGTGATCTGAACACATAATATAGGGGAAGCTAGACAATGTTGGAAATATACAATAGATCATGCAAGTGGACTTCTAATCTTTCACATGCGTTATTTTAAGTGCAAGTAGCAGGATACTTTGACCAAAATAATGTAAAGGAAGATTGTGATAGTGGGATAATATGTATCAACTCTAAAAATATGTGGGATAAAAATAAGGAGCCTTATGTTTACACAAAACACCACAACCATTTGTTCTTTTACCCTGATGTGTTGGATAGGGATTGGTGGTTCATAATAGGACATGATACGAGATCAAAACATTTGTTTGAGAACACAATGTTATCATGCCAACTAAGGAATATAATCTACGTCATGACAAGAAATAGTGATATGTACATGATAAGTAATATGATAGGTGCATCCACAAACTCTTCAATTTAGCGGTCACGCAAGGTTTCCCTAGAATCCTTGGACTTAGAGCCTCATTATTCCTACCTTTAAAAGTGGTGATAAAAATAACCCCTCTAATTATTGGATCATTGTGATTATCCCTCTCTTAGATAAGCTATATGGTATCATTTTAGAAAAAACAAATCAATGTATGGCTTGAAATTGAAGTAAGTGGGATAAGGGTCAGGTGGGATTTAGAATACATCACTCTACTATGCTTAAAATCGTTATGGAGGAATATCATAATATTGAATCCAACCTCCTCTGTTGCTTTGTGGACTTTAGGAAAGATTTCGATACAATGCCTAGAAATAACTTGTGGAATATATTACAAGAGCTAATGGTTCCTTTAGAGTTAAGAGATGTCACGATAAGTTTGTATGAGACTTCCATTTTCAAGTTTAAAAGAATTGAAGGGTGGTCAAAAAGTATTAATTGTAGTATAAGAGATAAGCAAGGATGCCCCCTCTCCCCTACCCTTTTTGGCATATACATTAATAAGCTAGAAGGTTCTTTAGAAGAAGCAGGTTGTGTTGTCACAACATTAGCTAGAATAGTCATTATACTCCTTCTCTACGCTGATGATATTGTTCTTATGGCAAGATGTCCCTTCAAACTTGATAAACAATTAATGATTCTCAATAATTCCTACTCTAACATGGGTATGTCTATTAACATCGAAAAAACTAAAATTATGATTATCAAGTCCAAGAAAGACACTTACACTAATTTTAAATATGACAATAACAACTTGGAGGTAGTGTCCCCTAACAAATATCTCGGAATTGATATCCATCATAGACTCAATTGGAAATATAACATTGCAAAAAGGATTAACGAAGGGTAGAAAGCTTATTTTCATCTAGAAAACAATTGTAAATCAACAAAACTTGTAATGTGGGATAAAAAGAAGTTCCTTTTTAAAACTCTCATCACTCCCGTCATCTTATACTGTTGTGAAGTTTGGGGCAACAACATATCTAGAGAACCCTGAATAAATATTGAGCAAATTTGAAAGTGTTTTATTATGTTTAATCTTAAAATTAAAAATTAATACGCCCTATCCTATTATCCTTATGACTAGGTACATGATGTACAAGTACGTGATAAGTAACATGGGGTGCCAAAGACTCCCTAAATTGCTTTAAAATAAAATCAAGACCATATATGGCTCAAGAGAGGCTGGTACAAGGATGTCATGGTTTGGTTAAACCATTGGACGATTGATGAAAATGCCACTTTGCAAAATATCAACAAGATTAAAAATACTATCACTTCCAAGTTTAAAGAGAAAATGTGGGATGAGAAAGATTTAGAGATTAAAAATAAATTAAGATACTATAAGGAGGTCATTAACAATAATCTAGAAGATCAAAATTATCTTTATTTATTAACTAGTTCGAAGAAGAAAATTAATATAGCCAAGATAAGAACAAACTCCCATGAGGTTTATAGTGAAATAGGGCACTGGACAATTCCTAAAACACTATGGGTGGAAAGGATTTACCAGCTCTGTGAGACTCTGAGCGTTGAGGATGAAATTCACTTTCTCTTAGAGTGTCCTGCATACACCCACATTCGATAGCAGTTTCATATTCTTTGCTACATGTTGAGGCTTGGAAATTCGCAGGCAACAACAGCAAGGGATTCTCCCCAGTCAATGTTCCCAACTAGCCCGTGACTATTTGGTGTAGGGAATCCGTCCGGTTTTTGGTCCAGCTACCATAGGTCAAGTAACAAAAATAAAATGTTTTACCGGTTGCGGCCCGGTCCACCATATATATTTTTGTATTTTTTTATTTTAAGTATGATATGCAAGTGCCTACCTAACATGCAGATTGATTGAGAATGCAAGGAGTGTTCACAATGTGATGCGCAGGTTCTTACCTCTCATCTTAAACTCTCTCACATCTAAATCACACACAACTGGAAAACAAATACTAACTAAGCTATCTCTAGAGAGCTAGATATTAATTCATGAGTAATGTAATATTGTTCACATGTTACGGCAAATCACAGATACTTGTTCCTAGAACCAAACACATAAGCATGAATAACGATATACACGACAAGATAGCTCATCAACAGTTAAAACCTCCATTACTCATAGTGGAAAATATCACAGAATATACTAGAGAACATTCAAGCAAGAACATAGGTTCAGAAAGTTAGAATGCTCTCACAGTTAATGAAACACAGTCGAAAACGAAATAGTTCCCCTTCAACATTGTTCATTTTATCACATTTGAACATTCCACACAGCACCTTCTCCAACAGGCAAAATTTGCAATTTCTTATTGTAAAATGAAGTAGTTCCTCTTACAAACAATAGTTCACAAGTTTTTCCAGGGAAAAATCCCTCGTAAACTCTAACTTTCCTATATTTAAACCAAATCAGCCAACCCCTTGGGTTGCCCCAACCGTGTGACCTTTGGGCTCCTCAAAATCGTCTAATATCACCATTTTGTCTTTTCCGTGAGTACTCATGATTTGCTTCATGCGTTACATTTTCAGATTTCAACTTATGAGTACTTAACAAAATAGGATCCACTCGGTAACTGACGGATCTTTTCAAGCCTAGGCTTTTGTCACCATCGATTCTGCCTTGTCTTTCATTTGTCCTCCTTGAGATCTCGTTGATTTCAGTACGAACTGTGCCTAACAATGCCCAACCAACTTTCTGCTGCTTTGTCTCCCAGCTATGCCTTCTCGCAGTAGTAATCTGAAAAAGTCTCTTGAGTCCATCTGCAATTAAACAACATTTATCATTAATTAGGACTACATCTTTTCAATCAAACTACATCAACAAACCGACTAGTCATCAAAAGAGGCCTTGTACTGTGCTCTTTTCATGAAAACCTTAACAAGCACCAAAACCACTGTCGCCCACACAGGGGTTTAAAACACTCACAAAACGACAGGAAGAGAAAACTTATCGGTGGCTTAAAACATTAAAACATCGGCCAGGTAGTTTCAATCAAAGCCGCATCAGCGGGTCTCAAACAGGCAACGGGCTCCGCGAGACCGTTAAGTTTATCGGAGTCGGAAGAGCTAAAACCCAAACTCTGGGTAGAAAAGTTTCGAGTCGGCGAGCGAAAAGACATTAACGTCGAAAAATTAGTGCGTTACACAGCTGCAAGGGTGGAGGAAGAAAATACTACAGACCCCCTGGTCCAAATACATCACGGCGAAAACCAGACAAAGCATCGGCGAGCGGAGCAGTTATATGGCGGATACCTAGTTCGCTTGGGAGCCGCAAGGACGGAAAATAAATAGACTACAGCCTCCTATCATATAAACAAGTCAAACGATATGATGCGACATCGGAGAAGTCAAGATCCTCCTGCAGAATAATCATCGTTCAGCTTCCGCAACGGAGGCTCCCTAAGGGAACATGGCTCTGATACGTTGTTTAAACGGCCTTAGAAACAATGGCTAGCATGAGAAATAAGCTTCCAAGAACAAAGTAAGAAATCACAGCTCAAAGGGAAAAAACCAAACTCTACATTCTGCAACCCACAGCAATTTCAAACATAAGCAATTTTCCAAAAAGCATGAAGAGAGTTGACCTCAAAATAGTCCAAAATCATAGCGAAACAAAAAAAAGTTCATGGATCCAAACAATTCTAGGTAATGCTAAAAATTAACAAAGGGGGTCCAAAATTTGAAAATTTGGGGAAACAGTTGCAGCTGCAACAATTGGCGACTACCTGGCGGACCTAGATCTCTAGACGATTATTTCTTGAGTAAGAGACTGTTTAACAACAAACGAACCTATTGAATTCTTCCAGATATCTGGATTTCTCAAATGGCAAATATATGTACTTTTAATCATTGATTATAGCCCGATTTAGGAGAGTGGAAACCAGGATTTTCAAGTCAAGATAACTCTTTTGAGGCCAGGAAGATGAATTTCATTTGTTACCTCTATCTTCAGGTAGCTGCCAGCTTGGACAC
This sequence comes from Pseudotsuga menziesii, assembly GCA_001517045.1. Classification (NCBI taxonomy): domain Eukaryota; kingdom Viridiplantae; phylum Streptophyta; class Pinopsida; order Pinales; family Pinaceae; genus Pseudotsuga; species Pseudotsuga menziesii. The sequence continues at coordinate 178,451 of LPNX011062007.1, read as the reverse complement.
CGCAAGATTGTAGCATATGGTAAACAAAAATATTCATTTGTTCCTCATTCCCATGCCATTTTGCACCTTTTGTGCTTTTGAACTTTTGTCCTTTTCATATGAGTCCTCCTGCATGCTTTTCTTTCTGAATTTTGATTCAGGCTCCTCTATCCATAATGTCTTTTTGTGTGAGAAATGTATTCAATTTTCAGCTCATGGAAGGAGAGGAACTTTTGGCAATTTAGTACTTATGTGGTTCAGTATTTTGCTTTGAGACATAATGCTTTCATAGGAGCTTTCGAATCTTATCTGCCTTTTGGCATTCAATTCTTGGCATGGGATCATTTACATATAATATAATTTTTACCCTGTTTCCTTTCCATGGGCCCTTTGCTGTCACTCCCTAGGACATTTTAAAATGTGAGATGGACAGAGCCTCAAAATAGTATTCCAGACCTTTTGATTCTGGTTTATTTTACAAGGATTAAGCAGGACTTCAATGTGTTCATAGCATTCGAGAAAACTGCTAAAATAGAAGAAATTCTTTCAAATAAACAATAATACACAGTCTTACACCCAAGAACTTTAATCATCCCAGAATTCTGATGTTCTCCATGCAACCACGAGTTGCCTCCTTTATTGAAATCAATCACAATTCAAACTAAAACAAAACAGAACTACATAATTAAAAGTAAACATCCAAGTCAAATTATTTATATACAAGATAAAAAACCAAAACAAAACTCAGGAAAAATAAGGTTTGAGAACTAGACCATTTACTGGTAAGTTCTTGTTAGTTTTTCAACATTAAGCTAGCATTATGTTAGGATCTTTACTGAGAGAATAACAAGTACAACAATAAAGCACAAGCACATCACAAGAGACAAGAGACACAAAGAGTTTTCCTCAGGGAAACCATAAAGGAGAAAACCCTGCAACCTCCTCAGAGATAGAATCAGCACCAAAACAGTAAAAGCCCCAAAACAGTAAGATGCACTCTCGACAGTAGTAGTCTTCTTCTTGTCTAGTCCCAGTGTATTTCCTTCCTCACTAATGCGCTACACTTGAGTGAGTGAGTGATGTGTGTGATAAATAGAGAGACTCACTCTCTATTTATATTCTTTCGTTCACTTGAAGTGCACTCAATCATGTCGGCCTCACTTAACAATTACTTACTAGAGCCAACATCTCTATGAGTGTCTAATAACCCTAGTGCCCCGAAACTGTGGGGACTTTAACAATGAATTGACATGAATTATTTACATTATTGATCCTCCTGATCGGAACATCGGGGCATGACAACATGACTCAAATACATAATAGATACATCCTAGAATAAACATCGGGTTACAATACATAATATACATAGATGAATACATTCCGAAGTTACAAATACATCAACAGTCCCTCTTAACTAGGAAGGTATTCTTTGTTGACCAGTCTCTGCTCAGAACAAGTCCATAAGCTTCTGGTATGTCAGCCACCACAATATCAATAAATTGACACACCTTATCATTTGAAGACAAGCGGACTAGAACATCCTCCATTTCCCCAATTACCTTCACATTTGTTCTATCCAACTGAACAACCCTCCAGGTGGATGGTTTAGGCTTCCCATTTATCTTCTTGCAAACTGACAGCGGCATGATGTTAACTGATGCCCCCGAGTCCACTAGGAAATTATGCACGTTGTGGTTGAAAATCTCAAAAGTAAGAAGAAAAGGTGGGTTCTGGTTTTTTAGCTTACCTCCAATACTTTCCTCACCAATTTCTTCTTCCCGGGGTTGATTCCCAGTAGGCAGCCTCTCCTCTGACACCTCAAGTGCTTTTAATAGCTTTTCTTTTGGTTGCGGCAGATTGCACATTTCAAATAATGAGATGTTTGCCCTTACTTTTTTGATATCCTCCACAATGTCATAGTCCATCTGATGTTCTGTGAGCTTCAGTTTAGCATTTTTTATTTTTTCTTCATTGGGTTTAGCAAACATGTTGGTCTACCTCGGACTTTGACTGGTGATGGCAAATCCCGAAATTCTATTAGTTGAGGAATTGTTCTGAAATTTCTTAACATTCTTTTGAAGTCTTTTGATATTTGGGAGCATAAAACTGTTCTCCTTAAGTAACCCCTAGCTTCTTGTTGCTACATTTGTTTCCAGGATGCTCTCGTTCTTCAGATCCTTTTCTTCGGTGGCATCGAACAAAGAAACACAGTCCCATAAAAACATGGTCTCATCCTCCTGCTTTTCCACTGATGTATTGCCGTATTTTTCTTCTTCATCTTTATCTTCTGTTAATTTAGAATCCAACAACTGATTCATAACCAACGTCATCGAATTTATCCATTGAGGACAAATCTTTTTAGAATGGGGTTGTTGGTGGAAAGTGCAGAAGTTATCCATTCCTACCTCCGTTAGATTCATAGATGCAGGGCCGTGCGAAGGGGTTTGGGGTTGATTGTTGTCTTCTCTTTTCTTGTAATAAGGTTTATAGAACTTATGGGCTTCCTTGTCCTTCTCCAAATCTATTATTCTGTTGGAAAGCTTTTGCATCATCTTTAACATTCCCTCAAAATCACGTGACTGCTCCTCTTTAGGTTTAGTAAATAAGAAAGCTTTTCCCCCAACATTTTTTTCTCCTGACCGTTCAGGATAATCCTCAATGCTTTCTTTTTCGGCCTCTACCTTCTCTGCTTCTTCATATGTCTCTGCTAACGTAGGTTTGGCCTTCATTTTGGAAAACATGGCCAACTCAGGCCCTAAAGCTAAGGTATAATATTCAATCAGGACCTTGTCTGAGGGTTTGTCAGTTTCAGAAAAATTCTTAAGATAGGTCGCGAATCTTTGGGTAAAACTATGCACCTTCTCTTTTCTTTCCTTCTTTAAAGAGCATAGTCCTTTCATGAGTGTTGCATGCGTCTTTTGGGTTGCGTACTTACTTCTAAAAATCCTTTCAAAGGTATCCCAATCTAGGATAGAGTTTGCAGGAAAACCAAAATACCATGATGTTGATGCGCCTTTCAGAGTGTGTGGGAACAGTCTACAAACTACATCTTCATGCTCCCCAGCTCTTAACCCTTCTATCACCAAATAAAAACTTTGTAAATGGTCATCAACTAGCATCTTCTCATTTGGATCAAACTTAGGCAGCATCTTCTCAAAGGCTTGAGGCAAGTCGTGCAGTGGAGGTGTTAAGTTCAAAGGCGACCTAGCTTTCCAAGCAGGTGGAGGGTTAGGTGGGTTGGGTGGTTGATTAGCGTTTATGCCTGCCATGAGTCTGGGTGGAGAGTGAGGTGGTGAATGAATAGGGGTATGCATAGGGGAACCATAAGGAGTATCTGGGCCTACTTGATTCAAAGGCTGTATAACTTCCTGTAAGGCTGTTTCTACAAGTTCTTCCAAATCTTCAACCAACACTAAGTCTTCCAATATAGGACGATATTTCCTTTTATATTCTCATCTGGGCAATTCAAGGATAATCGGTAATCCTCCAATCTTCTTCACGTATGCCCTAGTGTGTCTTCTCATATTATTAACAACTTCGTTATCCACAGAATACAAATGTTCTCTATATTTTTCTTCCGGAATCGGATTATGCAACACACTACCTTCTGAACTATTACCAGTGGAATAATCTCGGGAAAACGGGTTTCCTCGGCCAGCCATGCACTGCCAGCCCTCCTTCTAGCGCCAGAAACTGTTGAGACCTGGAAATTCGCAAGAAACAACAGCAAGGGATTCTCCCCAGTCAATGTTCCCAACTAGCCCGTGATTGTTTGGTGTAGGGAATCCGTCCGGTTTGCGGTCCGGCTACCGTAGGTCAAGTAACAAAAATAAAAGGTTTTACCGATTGCGGCCCGGTCCACCGTATATATTTTTGTATTTTTTTATTTTAATTCTGATATGCAAGTGCCTACCTAACATGCAGATTGATTGAGAATGCAAGGTGTTCACAATGTGATGCACAGGTTCTTACCTCTTGTCTTAAACTCTCTCACATCTAAATCACACACAACTAGAAAACAAATACTAACTAAGTTATCTCTAGAGAGCTAGATATTAATTCATGAGTAATGTAATACTGTTCACATGTTACGGCAAATCACAGATAATTGTTCCTAGAACCAAACACATAAGCATGAATAAAGATATACATGACAAGATAGCTCATCAACAGTTAAAACTTCCATTACTCATAGTGGAAAATATCACAGAATATACTAGAGAACATTCAGGCAAGAACATAGGTTCAGAAAGTTAGAACGCTCTCACAGTTAATGAAACACAGTCGAAAACGAAATAGCTCCCCTTCAACATTGTTCATTTTATCACATTTGAACATTCCACACAGCACCTTCTCCAACAGGCAAAATTTGCAATTTCTTATTGTAAACGAAGTAGTTCCTCTTACAAACAATAGTTCACAAGTTTTTCCAGGGAAAAAGCACTGGTAAACTCTAACTTTCCTATATTTAAACCAAATCATCCAACCCCTTGGGCTGCCCCAACTGTGTGACCTTTGGGCTCCTCAAAACCGTCTAATATCACCATTTTGTCTTTTCTGTGAGTACTCATGATTCGCTTCATGCGTTACATTTTAAGATTTCAACTTATGAGTACTTAACAAAATGGGATCCGCTCGGTAACTGACGGATATTTTCAAGCCTGGGATTTTGTCACCATCGATTCTGCCTTGTCTTTCATTTGTCCTCCTTGAGGTCCCGTTGATTTCAGTACGAACTCTGCCTAACACTGCCCAGCCAACTTTCTGTTGCTTTGTCTCCTAGCTATGCCTTCTCGCAGTAGTAATCTGAAAAAGTCTCTTGAGTCCGTCTACAATTAAACAACATTTATCATTAATTAGGACTGCATCTTTTCAATCAAACTACATCAACAAATTGACTAGTCATCAAAAGAGGCCCTGTATTGCGCTCTTGTCATGAAAACCTTAACAAGCACCAAAACCACTGTTGCCCACACAGGGGTTTAAAAAACTCACAAAACAATGGGAAGAGAAAACTTATCGGCGGCTTAAAACATTAAAACATCGGCCAGGTAGTCTCAATCACAGCCGCATCAGCGGGTCTCAAACAGGCAACAGGATCCGCGAGACCGTTAAGTTTATCGGAGTCGGAAGAGCTAAAACCCAAACTCTGGGCGAAAAAGTTCCCAGTCGGCGAGTGGAAAGACATCAACGTTGAAAAATTAGTGCGTTACACAACCGCAAGGACGAAGGAATAAAATTCTACAGACCCCTCGGTCCAAAGACATCACGGCGAAAACCAGACAAAGCATCGGCAGGCGGAGCAGTTATATGGCGGATACCTAGTTCGCTTGGGAGCCGCAAGGGCAGAAAATAAACAGACTACAACCTCCGATCATATAAACAAGTCAAACGATATGACGCAACATCGGAGAAGTCAAGATCCTCCTGCAGAATAATCATCGTTCAACTTCCGCAACGGAGGTTCCCTAAGGGAACATGGCTTCGATACGTTGTTTAAATGGCCTTCGAAACAGTGGCTAGCATGAGAAATAAGTTTCCAAGAACAAAGCAAGAAATTGTAGCTCAAAGGGAAAAAACCAAACTCTACATTCCGCAACCCACAGCAGTTTCAAACATAAGCAATTTTCCGAAAAGCATGAAGAGAGTTTACCACAAAATAGTCCAAAATCACAGCGAAACAAAAAAAAGTTCATGGATCCAAACGATTTTAGGCAATGCTAAAAATTAACAAAGGGGGTCCAAAATTTGAAAATTTGGGGAAACAGTTGTAGCTGCAACACTACAATATTAACATCTATAATATTCTAACATGTCAAAATTGTGGTGACCTAAGAACACTTCTTTCTAAGCTTTTTGAACATATGAATAAAATTTTACAGCAATCCAAATAATCTCTTTCTTCTCTAAAGGTCCAATAGACCAAATAGGTCTTGATAAATGTTAATAATCATTATCATTCAATCCATTTTAAATTTCATTCACTACTTCATAGTCAACTTCTCTATATTTAAATATTTTAATTAACATTTATTATATATATATATATATATATATATATATATATATATATATATAATTAAAACTATCACAATAAATTATATATATCATTAATAATCGCTTATAAGGCCATCACAATTTAAATTATTTTATTTGAAATATTAAAAACATATTCTTAACCATAATTTTTTTAATAACAAAAAATATAGATACATATTTCAAATTATATATGGTAATTAATTTTTTCTAATTATTAAAAAAACATCTTTTAATCATAATTTTTCCAATAAAATAATAATGTGGATTTTTAATACTCAATCATTCATTCAATCAATTTTAAACATCATTCATCGCTTCATAACCAACTTCTCTCTCTTTCTCTTTTTCTCTATATATACAATTCAATATTTTTTTTTAAATAGAAATTGGAAAAATTTTCATTATAGAAAAAAGCTTCTCTCTCTTTCTCTCTTTCTCTATATATACAATTCAATATTTTTTTTAAATAGAAATTGGAAAATTTTTTATTATAGATAAAAGGTTGTGCACAACCATTCATTACAAATACCTTGCACCTTGTCTAATATTAGCAAGCATCATAACTAAGAAGAAAATAGTTAAAACTGTTTGAAATTTGCAAGAGAGGTTTTTCTTCCTATATTTCACCATACTTGAGGGGGGTTAAATCTTGACAAACAGGGGCTTAAGCAGAATACAAAGAAAAACATAAGGCCAAGCCTACTTATTTTTCATGCCTTCCATTCCTGGGGATGGCTTGGAGATCGAAACTTCTTCCATGGGTTGTGCTCCGAGGTCTGTTGGCGCATAGCCTATCCATCTTCCCCATGAGTTCTGGAATTTCCCTTTATAAATTATTGATCCACGAGTCTTGACAGGTAAGTTGATGAATGACATGATCGATATCAGTAGAGGTTTCTTGATTTTGTTTCAGACCTCCACATACTGCCTCGAATACCTTGCACAAATGGTGTTTAAGTCCTCAATTCTAGCCTTAAGAATTTCACTCACATCTTGCATTTCTAAACCCATCAAAGAATAATCGATTTACGACCACGATCTAAGAGAGAATTCCAAATCGAAAGAGTTCCGAGAAGTGAGAATTGTGTTGTGTCGGTCTCTAAAAGTGTCCCGAAAAGAAATCAAATGATCTTCACTCGACAGGGGATCCATCTCGATAAACAAACCACATGTGTGAACATTGCAAACAAGGGGAAAAACTAAATGCACAGTCCCTTTGTCATTTAACCCATTACCTACTATCACATGGCTTGGAGCATGCACTCGGACACCTGTCTAGTTATTGCCTCGTGAAAGACAACTAGAGAAAGAGGGTGTGAACTAGTCGCACAAAAATGACCAAGGATTTACCCTCCCAACATAAAACGTCACAGAATGGCATGAAATTTGGTTTCTTCATTGGCATAAATGATTAAACCTGGATCCAACAAGACTCCTTTGTTTGCAAGAAGGTCGGCATCCTGGTTGTTGCTCCTAAGAACATGGAAGGAAAGGACCTATGTTTTGGCGGAGATAAAAGTGATCGTTCGATATATCTATTATATCGAATGTTACCTTTCTTATATCCAAACTTCATCTTTTGAATAACCTTCTTTGAGTCACCAATGATAATTATTTTGCTTATGCCTTTCCTAGCGGTGATTTCGAAACCAAGCATAAACGTCAACCACTCTGCTTCATTGTTGGTTTTCTTCCCCAATCCCCAACTGAAATAATCAACAATATTTCCCATGGAATCGAATAATATCCCTCCCACACTTTGCTTCTCCTGTATATAGTTCAGTATATCATAATTAAAGTTATCTATATTTTAATATTTTAATTAGCATTTATTATATTAAATAAAGTTTTAAAAATATATAATTAAAACTATAAAAAATATATTATATATATTATTAATAATCACTTTTTAAAATTTATACAATAATCAAAGTTTAATTTTTTTTTAATAATTAAAAATATATTCTTAACCATAAATTTTGTAATAACAAAAATATACACAATTAAATATAATATTTAAACCTAAAACAAGATTGAAATTTATATCTAGTTAGCAATTTTTTTAAAAATAATTAAAAAAAATAAGATAAAATAAAATAAACGTTTTTAATAATCAATTTTCTAATAATCGAATGTATCAAATAAATATATAAAATATTGAACACTAAACACATTGAAACTCGAACAATAATGTTAATAACCCTACATTTTAATGAGTTAAAAAAAAGGTTTTACAATTTGTACGAAATAATGTTAATAACCCTACATTACATATAATTGGTTATTCAAAGGAAATAATAATCTAATTAATTCAAAATGAGTTTATTAGTTAAAATGAGTGTATAACTAAGTAATGGTAAAACAAAAAATTCAAATTCAATCACAAAACAAACAATGTCAAAAATTCATAACGTATTTAATCTTTTTCATATTTTATTTATATTCAAAATTACAATATAATTACAATATATGTCCATAAAAATTGTGGTTTATCAAGCTTGTATTAATATGGAGGTCTACAATATTTAATCTTTTTCATATTTTATTTATATTCAAAATGACAATATAATTACAATATATGTTGTGGTTTATCAAGCTTGTATTAATATGGAGGTCTAGGTTCGATACTTTTTGTAACTATAGTTGTAAATATGACTTTGTAAATATAAGAGGTATATGCAAACATTAAGATTTAAATCATAAATAAATAAATAAACAATGAATACGTATTCTATTCTTTGAGAACTTCTTATCCCTTTCTGAATGAAACCCCAGCAACAATCTATGCAACAACTTCAATAATATTCCCCAAATTGGTTTCACCACCTAGCCACTATGAACAACCTCTTCTACTCCCCAATCCTGGAAAAACACCTAAAAGTTTTCTTGGCCTTTTTACCCAAAACCCTAGGAACACGAGGACAATTTGTTCATAAACTCAATTCCAAAGGTTTCCAAACCCCAACCTTTGCATCACAACTTTCCATTTCCTACACAAAACTTTCTAGTCTAAAAATATATATCTTCTCCCAAAAGAATTTTCCTCTTTTATAACTAAGTTCACTTCCTTACCAAACTACCTTGTCTTCCCCAAATGCCCCTTCCGATTATAATAATAATAATTTATTTAACAACTTTGCACACACAATTCAAGGTAGTACTTCAATCAAGAAATAATAAAATCCCATTAAATCTCATATAAGTATAAATTATATTTCTAAAGATCATAATCCAAACTTTAAATAAATCTATGGAAAATTCATAATTATTAAAAAAATATATATAATAAAGTTGGTTTTAAACATTGATTTACTAATTTCATTTAATTAACACAAATATTACTTAATTACTTATTTATCTTATTAATTTAATCTTTTTCAATTAACATAATTCTTATATAAATTTACCAATCACTCAACAAGTATAAATAACTAATAATCATGAAAAATTCATAATTATTAAAAAATAATAATATAATAAAGTTGGTTTTAAACATTGATTTACTAATTTCATTTAATTAACATAAATATTACTTAATTACTTATTTATTTTATTAATTTAATCTCTTTCAATTAACATAATCCTTATATAACTTTACCAATCCCTCAACAAGTATAAATAACTAATAATCATATTAAATTATTAACACAATGAGTGGGAGGTACAAACATGTAACTAACATACTTATACCTTGTACTCATACTAGCAACCACTCAAAAAGAAATATTACATAAATAAATAAATCAACATTTTAATAAAAGCAAATTTAAAAACATAAAAATACCAACCCATCGATTTTGCTTCAAAGAAAGAAAGGTAAGATCTTGGGATGAAAGGTGGTACCAACCCATCATTTGCATAGCTTTAGATATTTTGCTTCATAAGAAAGGATAGGACCCATTGGTACAAGAGGATTAAGACACATATGATTAACGTTTTATAGTCATTAGTGTTGCTTCCCTATATAGGTAGGACCATGAAAGAAATAACCAACCCAACAATTGGAGAGGCCCATAAATTTTGCTTTAAATAAAGGTAAAATACTAGGTATGAAAGGACCAACCTAACCTTTGCACAACTTTATTCCTTTTGCTTTAAAAAGGATGAGACCCATTAGTATGAAATGATGACCTCATCGTTTTGTTTAATTTAAATACAAAATATTTGAAAATAATTAATGTTAATGGTTTAAAAGCTTTGTTAACATGAAAGGACTAACAAATCTTTTAGTTTAAATAAGGATTTTAAAAAACAATCTAAACACCTTAAATTTAAAGGGTTCTTTTGATTCATTAGAATACCAAGGAACTACTTTTTTCGACTGAAAAAAAATAAAAATTAAAAAAAAACAATTCAAACACTTTGAAATCACTCGTGCAAAGTTAATTATTTAAAACCCTTGCTTTGGTAACTATTTGATTACAAATAATTAGTGAATACAAATAATTAGTGATTACAAATAATTAGTAATCACAAAAGCATCAAATGCCAATCAAATGCCATTGAGAAATATTTCAAAAGTAGCTTTAATAGCACGTGGGTATATAACTTGTAAGAATTCTACCCATTTAAATTTTTATTAAGAAATTATACTTCCAAATTTTTGATATTATTAATATTTATATTTAAAATAAATATAGGTTAACAACATTATAAAAATATATATTCTCCATAAAAGTATAATTATTCATCTAAACATCTATCATAATACAATACAAATTCTCATATTTTATTTAAAATAAAAAGCTAAATTAATAATGAGTCCATGAAATTTTTTTATTAATATATTTTTTATTAGTTCTCAAAATTGTTTTTATTAAAAAAATTACTTTAGTTTTCAAATCCATTAAATTTATCTAATTCATCTTTAGAATTAGAATATGCAATTTTATTAAATAAAAACAATTTACATTATGAAATTTACAAATTGTATACTAGAAGTGAGGTGCATCCATAAAAGGTTTTGGAATAGCATAATGTTTGAATGCATGAGCCCTCTCCTTTGCGGCTAGGGTTTAACCTAGGTGCATGCTACCATTGTGAGGGGCAACTGCAATACTTGTAAACCCTGGTTGCATCTTGCTTATTGTTGTCATGAGGAGTAGTGATAGTAGTCGACAAAGCTTTGAGAGAGCCGAGGTTGTGTTGAGAGACTGAGGTTGTCACATCATCAGGACTCACATTGGTGTTTTGAAATTTGTTGAAAATATGCACCAAGGTATGGAGTCCAAATTAGGCAAAAAAAAATTCCCTATGATTAAATCACAAAGTATTCCAAATTAAAGCATCCTTATTAGAGTTGGTTTGTTAAAAAGGCACAAGTTGCCCCTAAACTTGATATTTCACCCATAGAGCCAAGGAGAAGATCCCTCATCTTGCATGAGAGACCTTTAGTATGAAAATAATTCAGAAATATCTATCCTAACATTTGAGCAATTCATGAATGGATAATAGAGCATTGGGTGTCGAAGGTTGGTAATGTATTTTGTTTTGCTCATAGAAGATGTTTCTTTTTTTTTCTTTTTCTTTTTTAATTTATCAAGAAGGAGAGAGACTTGATCTTCATATATTGTCCATTTTTCATGGGATCCAAAGGTTTATTCCTTTCACATTGGACCCTTAATTTTCACCAAGAATGGGGATCATTGTATCCCCCATGTGGGTTAGATTACTACATCTACCCATTTTTCTTTGAGATGATGCCACTCTCAAAGCTATTGGGGATAAGCTGGACCGTTTTATTGATAAAGATGAGTAAAAAATATGTAACTATTACTATCATTGCTATAATTTGTTTAGAAATATAGTTGGAGTAGGGTCTCCTTAAGGTGATAGAACTCAATATTGGGGATGGAACCATTTGCAAGCCCTATATTATGAGCAGATTCCATTCAAATACATTATATGTCATGAATATGGACTCTTTGCAAATAAATGTCCTAGAGCTCAAGAAACTCATATTGCTCTAAAGCGGATTCATAATCTAAATAATGAAGTAGAGCCAAACAATTTCAAGCAAGTTTCCAAAAGATGCAGGAAAAAGAACAAAAAGGGATCACAAGGCATTACGAGACATATAAATTTTGACGTCCCTTTATGATGTGGATGCCGACCATATTGGTGTGGATAACTTCTAATCACTGACGTTGTAACCTTGCATTGTTGAAATTGAGAGATAATACGCCCAAACGGTAAGCAATTTTCAATAAGGTACATGGGTTCTCCGTCGAAAGGTCAGTGTAGACAATCCTTTTATCCACCATCATTTTAGTGCATATTTCCTTTTAGAGTGATGTTTTGGTAGAGTAAGTGATTAATTAATTGTTGTTTTCGCTGAAATATGACTAAAGGGAAGACATTTCGACATATATGGACTTAAACCACCAACACTTCATTGAGTTAGATGTTTAAACTGTCGACACTTCGATGAAGTAGGACGTTGTACTCTTTTGGAGTGAACTGTTGCAAGGAAATTGTCTAAAAAATTCTAAGTGTTTTGTTCCGTGTTTGTTCCCTAGGTCTTCACGACTACCCTGGATGCTTTGGAAATGGATCAAACTAAGGGCCATGATAAACCTTAACATCAACTCAAGCTTGGGAAGCCAACATTAGCCCATTCAATCAAGTCACTTAACTCCTCAAGGTTGGAGTGTTCAAATAACAAAAACAACGGATGACCAAAGGACTACTTGATCACTCATAAGCATGTAGTATGATGAGAAAACAAGTTGAAAAATTACTACATGAGGAACTATTCAACAAAGCATACGAGTCAACGGTGCCATAGTCAAGCCGAAGTTGATGGGACATGGTTGAGGGAGAGTATATTTGGGCCAAATTGATCCTTGACTAAAAATTTTAGGCGGGGCCTCTAAGTTGCACGACTCACATAGTTGTTGAGGGCTCAAGTGTGGTCTTTTGGAGGTGATAGAACTCAATATTGTGGGATGGATCCATTTGCAAGCCTTAGATTATGAGATGATACCATTCAAGTGCAATATACGCCATGATTATGGACACATCTCAAGAAACTCAAACTGCTTTAAAGTAGATCCATAATTTAAATAGTGAATTAGAGGAAGACTCTTTCAAGCAACTTTCCAAAAGATGGAAGACTAAGAAGAAAAAGGGATTATGGGTTATTACAAGACCTTAGTTTGGGCCATCTACTAGCAACATATATGAGGCTCTTCAAGATTTGGGGAAAGAAAAAAAGGAGGGGCATGGAAACAATCCTTCAAAGACCGTCATAGTGGAACCAAAGAACATTACAACAATGAATGAAGAAATTGGAATAGAAGAAGAGGAGACATGTGAAGAAACATGGGAAGAAGAAGAAGCAACAAAAGGATCTGAGGACATATAGGAGGAGGAAGAGAAAGTAGGGGTGGAAACGAATGTAATGGGGGTACCTCCGACAATATCCCTTGTTTAGTTTGTGCATTTATCAAACACATTAGATTCCCCCTCTTTCACTGAAGTTCTAAAGTAAGGTTCCAGTCCCATCCTTCGCTCACAAAGGAAATGAAATCTAAAGTAAGGTTCCTATTCCATCCTTCAGTAACAAAAGAAAAGAAATCTAAAAAAAAACAAAGAGAAAAAAAACAATGAAACAAAAGATTAACTTTAGATTCCACCCTTTTTAAAAAGCAAATAGTCCCTTTACATTTATGATAATTATGCATTGTTTTTGTGTTTTTTATACCATCAATTTGTAAAAATTTGATTTATGTACTCAAAATATACTAACAAAAATAATGATAGAAAGCATTGTTGGATGTCCATTCATCTTTTGGATGGCAGAAAATAAGACATACTATACGGATTCATATCCCAAGGAATATTGTACTTTCCAAGCTCTATCTATGGTTGCAATGTCTAAAGTAAGGTTCCAGTCCCATCCTTAGCTCACAAAGGAAATGAAATCTAAAGTAAGGTTTTTGTTTCATCCTTTAGTAACAAAAGAAAAGAAATTTAACAAAAAAACAAAGAGAAGAAAAACAATGAAACAAAAGATTAACTTTAGATTCCACCCTTTTTAAGGTTCTTGTTTCATCCTTTAGTAACAAAAGAAAAGAAATTTAATAAAAAAACAAAGAGAAGAAAAACAATGAAACAAAAGATTAACTTTAGATTCCACCCTTTTTAAAAAGCAAATAGTCCCTTTACATTTGTGATAATTATGTATTGTTTCTGTGTTTTTTATACCATCAATTTGTAAAAATTTGATTTATGTACTCAAACTATACTAACAAAAATAATGATAGAAATCATTGTTGGATGTCCATTCATCTTCTGGATGGCAGATAATAAGACACACTATACGGATTCATATCCCAAGCAATATTGTACTTTCCAAGCTCTGGCTATGGTTGCAATGTTCTTATTACAAATCTTTAAAAATAAATGGAAGTTTTCAAAATAGTTAAATTCATCTGTACAATTAGAGCTTACAATTTCAACCGTACTCACATTAGAATTGCCCAATGTTAATAAAAGCAGATAGAAAAATAAGCCCTTGGCCAAATATCCTCCAGCTACATAAATTATGCACCTTATAACACAGAAGGACGGGCATCCTGGTGGGATGTCAGCCCATGTGATTAAGGAGCTCTGGTTAGCAACAGTACGCTTTCTAAACCTCCTTGTCATAAGTTCACGGCCCAAGTAAGGTGCAGCCATCATCTATAGATCTGGCGTACTCGCTCCACCAGCAGCGGCAGGAGGGGAGGATTCTCTCCAACGTCAGGATGGTACAAGCACCACACAATTGGTATGGTATGGATAACGAGAGCAAAACTGGCAAACAACAGGCTACATAATTGCCCAACTGCAAAAAGCAGAGGGTGTGGCTCCCAATGAAATGCCACTACTCGTATCTCATGTGGGAGCTGTGATTATCAATTGGTTTTAAAGCATCCTGCACTCTTTTTTCCATTTGGGTGTCACACCCCTTGGCTGCATTGGGGTTCACGTCTACCAGAGATGGCAGGAATGTTCAATGTGCAGGTAATTGTTGACAGTAGCAGTCCCTCGAGTTGGCACGGCGCTCGAAGGCACTGAAAGCCTTTAATTCCTGCAAAGCTGGTGTGTGTCCAGCAACTTTGCGCTCTATTCCCAGCCGTTGATCGCTCCAGTAGACAATGCATACAATACGGATTCTGCCCAGCACGTTTCCCCATTGGAAACCCTCCATCCTGAATCTCTCCCGTGAAAGAAACATCACAATTCTTGTCTTTGGGTGGGTGATGTTTTAGGGTTTCACGGACGTTGACATTATGACACAAGTGTAGAATAAATCCATGGTTAGAGGAGCTCTATGAGCAAATTAGATGGGATTAATATGAATCGGCTATGGAGAATGATTGAATTTAATCTCATGACACAGCTCGGTGGTTTTGTGAGTGGTAGCTGCTGCTTCATGTTTTGCAGAGAATATCTCAGCCCAGAGTCAATTCATGTAGTTTTGAATTATTGGTGTTCCGATTGCAGGAATGCTATTGTTAGTGTTGTTGGAATGATGATGGATACTGGGGTGGGAGGAATACTACCAATGCTGCCATGTTTCCCAGCTTCGCCTCGACAGTAGCAGTGGTTCGGGATGGAGCTCTCTGAAAAGTCCAAAGAGTAATGTATTCATTATTTGCTGTAACAAGTTCGTTATATACACATTATATATATATTATACAGTGCAGTTCTTTGTTTATATCTGGTATTGTTTGTCTGGCGGGTAGTAAAGGAGCAGAATCTCTCCGTTGAAGTTATATGATATGGCTATGTGTGTGCAGGTTGTAATGAAAATCTCAGCAGAAAGAAAGTTCTGAGAGTTATGGCTGTTTTTGTTTTGCCTTGATAATTTTGTATACTTTAATATCATGATAATCAAAACTTAAGTTGAAGGATTGCAATGGAGTAATCTTGGTTTCATCCTGATTCATGGCAATGGAAAATCCAATGCCAGCTTTGATGTTATTTGCTTTTATCATTTTATAAAAACCAGTCTTTGAAACGTAATTTTATTTTCTTCAATAACAATTACTTGTTGTGAACTAGCACATATTTTATGAAATTTTCAAGCACATTGAACTGTTGTGAACGAGCACATATTTTATGAAATTTCAAAGCACTTCTGAAGGATTTGAGCACAGTGATATTGTAATTTTATAATCTTCAAAAGCAATCCATTAGCTTCTACCTTGAATATTTTGGAGCAACGAGTTTAATGGACTCTCTAGTAGAGAATCTCAAAGTTGAGAAAATTACAAAACACATCTGAAGAATTTGAGCAGTCGTATTGTAATTTTACAATCTTCAAAAGCAATCCATTAACTTTCACCTTGGATATTTGGGAGTAACGAGTTTAATGGACTCCCAACTAGAGAATTTCAAAGTTGAGAAAGTTTCAAAGCACATTTGAAGGTTTTGAGCACAGTGATATTGTAATTTTATAATCTTCAAAAGCAATCCATAAACTTCCACCTTGAATATTTTGGAGTAACGAGTTTATTGGACTACCCGGTAGAAAATCTCAACGATGAGAAAATTTCAAAGCACATCTGAAGGATTTGAGCACAGGTCATATTGTAATTTTATAGTCTTCAAAAGCAATCCGTTAACCCACACCTTGAATTTATTGGGGGAACAAGTTTAATGGACTCCCCAGTAGAGAATCTCTGAGTTGAGAAAATCTTGGAGTAACAAGTTTAATGGACTCCTCAGTAGAGAATCTCTGAGTTGAGAAAATTTCAAGGCATATCTGAAGCATTTGAGCTCAGTCATATTGTAATTTTATAATCTTCAAAAACAATCCATTTACTTCCACCTTGAATATTTTGGAGTAACGAGTTTAATGGACTTCCCAGTAGAGAATCTCTTAGTTTAGAAAATTTCAAGGCACATCACAAGGATTTGAGCAGAGTCATTATAATTTTATGATCTTCAAAACCAATCCACCAACTTTCACCTTGAATATTTTGGAGTAACGAGTTTAATGGACTCCCCAGCAAAGAATCTCAACGTTGAGAAAATTTCGAAGCACATCTGATGAATTTGAGCAGTCATATTGTAATTTTATAATCTTCAAAAGCAATCCATTAACTTCCACCTTGAATGTTTGGATTAAGGAGTTTAATTGATTACCTAGTAGAGAATTTCAACCTTGAGAAAATTTCGAAGCACATATGAAGAATTTGAGCACCTCGAATATTTTGGAGTAACTCTCCCCAATAGAGAGTCTCAAAGTTTAAAAAAAATTAGCACAGTCCTACTGTAATTTTATAATCTTCTTGAGCAATCCATTAACTTCCACCTTGAATATTTTGGAGTAACGAGTTAATAGAGATTCCCCATTAGAGACTATCAAAGTTGAGTGACGAGGATCAATGTTTGGAAATGGATTCATCAAGTTTTATTTATTTTACTTCAATATTTTTAATGTTAAAACTGATGCTATGATGTTTCAGCAGCAATCCATTAAAAACTCTCAGCTTGAATATTTTGGATCAGAGTTTAATGGATTTCCACTCGAGATTCTCAAAGTTCAGTGATGAGTATACCTGTTGGAAAATGGGTTGATTAAGTTTTTTTATTTTATTTTGTTTTATTTTTTAATATTAAAATTAACTGCATGAGAAATGACATTTGAATTTTATTTTGTTTTGTTTTATTTTTTAATATTAAAATTAACTGCATGAGAAATGACGTTTGAATTCTATTTTGTATTTGGAGATTTATTATACATCCGGGATGTTTCCAGAACTTATAGTCCTGTATTTGTCCCGTAGCCTTTGTGTATCTATATTTTATATATTTTTAAGTTTTTGTAATTTATTATTATACCTATAGGTAGGTATGTAGCTACAGTTTACTCAAATAATAATATTTTAATTAATTTATATATATATTTATGAGTCTTATAAAACTTTTGAATTAATATTTTAAAATAAAATTATAATTTTATATTTTTTGGAATTTACCTTTTTATTTTATGATTGGTTGATTTTAATGATTTGACTAATATTTTTTCAGTGTATAAACAAAATTGTTAGAAAAAAAATGCAACATTGAAGTGAGCCAAAAAAATGGAGAATAAATATATATTTTGTGCTAATGTTGAGAGAGGTGAATGGGAAATAAATATATATACTTTGTGCCAAAGGAGAATTTATGGAGATATCAACACTATTCAAGAGCACTCTTACAATAAAAATCAGGAGCACTTTTGCAAGTATCTGTTACATATAAATGAAAGCATAAACCAGTACAACGACACATCATTTTAAATGAAGAAGGTTCAAAGAATCAGTAATGGACCCATAATGGCTGTTAGACTCATGGCTGTTACAGTAATGCAGTTTATTTTTCTATTCCTGCGCTGTTGATGGTTGGCACTTTCATTGTGAACCTAATGTCCATTGAAGAACCTATCATTGCCTAACCAGCATAACCTATTAATAAGAAAAACAACATCATTGGCAAACACATAAGAATTTCACCGATTTACCAAGTTACAAGATTAAATTGAGGAAGTTGCAGCAATTTCAAATGTGAAGCATTCCAAGTTCTATTTTTGCACATTTAGATATTGACTTTTCAAAGAGTGTAGCAAACCTATTTTTGATTTTAATTTTGAGGTGCAAAGCTTAGGGTTGAAGCAGAACACCATGGACAGCTTTGGCCATGTTGCCATCATAGGTGTATATGAATACATCACTTTCCAAAGCCATTATGTAATCCAATCCTGCCAATCTATTTTGAAACTGTTTGATTGAGGCAAGTTCCTCCTCAGTTGCAAGAGTTGCATGTGAGTACACAAAGCTGCCATTGCCGAAAAGTTTCCCTACTACTATATAAAGTTTAGTTGAAGCTGGATAGCCCAGCACCTTTAGAAAAAGGCCCGTCTCATGAGGAGTCAGTGGACAACCTCCCTGCCTACGTCTTTCTTCTCTATCTACATCTTTTTCCTTCCAATGGGAATACCTATGCTACTTCAAAAGGAAATCTTTTCTATTGTAGTTCTATCACTTTACACATATATTCAACAAGAAGCGACTATCGTACTTGAGAAATCAAATCTGCAATTATTATATCTATTACTACAGTGCAAAATCAGATCTACGTTATCACATTTACTTATTGAAAATTGGCGAGAGGAAGAGACAACTGGTCCCATGTCACTTTCAGGGCAATCATAAGGTAAACCATCATATGCACCAATTCTGCAATAAATCATGCACTAGTATACAAACATTTGAAATCTAAATAAAACTTATACCTTTCATTGTGTCTTTCAAAATGAAAGGAAAAGGTTATTATATATAAAACTTAGAATGGTTCATGCTCCTGAATTAGGCTAATGCCCTTTTTTATTTACATTAGAGACTAATCGTAATCTACCATATATTCTATGTGACCAATAATGGAATCATGCTATCATCAGTTCAGTTCACCTTGAGACATGAGTTGGTGGAGGTGAAGACAAGCTTCCACTTTCACCGTATGAAGCTGAAGTGACAACTTTGTTCACATTTGTCTCAAACATCTTGGTGCCAAAAACTTTTCTTCATGTCAAAAATTCTTCAAGATATATCAAGGGAGAGAAACTATGCAATAAGCACTACATGATCATATGGTCCTTACGAAGAAAATATATTTGCTGCACTTAACTTTTAGTGGAGTTTACATCTTCAAACCTAGGAAATTGGCAAATATACAAGATCTACAATCCAAACCTCTAAAGATTCAAGGTTTTGGAATCCAAGGATAAAAAATTACAAGTTACATGAATAAACTTAGAATTTAAATGTTACAAGAAGACTAGAGAATTCAAGGATATAGGGTTCCGTAGTTTTTGGAGATGTAGAATTCCAAAAATCCAAGGTTCTATTGATTTTGGTATATTCCAGGAAGTGATTCCATGCCCAAGAAGACCACATCCAAATAAGGGAGACGCGATAGTATAATGGAGGAGGTGCATGACAAACAGTCTCATCACAAATTATTCTTAGGCTCTCGTTGTTATTATTGAATTGAATGGAAATTGATCAAATCATATGATAATTAACCAGGGAAATGGTCGCTGCAGGAGCAGCATGAATATACACAAAATCTATACTTTGACCAGGAGGGAGTGACTTTAACCACTTAGGAAATGAATACGTATTGTTGGCATCTGGTTTGGAGAGATCCCATAAAGGACCATACAATCTTTGGATAGAGAAGCCAATAGCTGTCAATGTTTGGTGTGGAGATCTATTTGTGATAGATGCAACATATCTGTAATAAGTAGTTCGTCACTGACTCCAAGAAGTCGTGAGCTTCTGCGAGATAGCCAGCCTAACATTTTCTGCAGATTGTTAACAATAAAGCAGCATCAGTACTGTTTTTGTATTGAATAATCACCAAGTCATTATTATAGCAGGAGTTGCATAGATTTATTCCACATTATTGGATGAAAATCAGTGTTTTCATAGCACAATAAAAAAATTTAGTTCTTTTCTCAATATTTATAAACAAACATTTTATTTCTGTAAAATGCCACTAAGTGCAAAAAAATTAAGGTAAAACAATAAAACATAAGAACTGGATGAACTAATATGTTATTTTTAATATAGATTTAATTGCAAAATCCAAAACTATCATTGATTTTCCCCTGTTTGTCCAGGATATGTGGCACTACATTATTTTTACCCTTGGCTCATTCCTGCTGAAGTTGAATTGTGGTGGCCAAAATTTAAGATTCAGAGGACTTACTCTATGGGGAAGTAGGAAGAAACTCTGTTTAGGTGCAGGAGAGGGCTTTGCCTTTGGCTTTGGAACTGTAGTTGGAGTAGAAGATCCTGAATCTAATTCAGGCTTTGGCACAGTCACTGCCAGAAGAACAACCATTAAAAGCATCACCATTAATATCACTGAAACAAACTGAAACCAAATTAATTTCATCCTATAAAACAATAATACCTGGGAGAAGCTGGTTGTATCCAGCATTTCCACCTTGAAGTCTAGCTAAACTTCCGACCATTGGGCCATTGTTGTAGGTTGCAGGTTCTGTTTGCTCATAGTTGTCTCTTGGATCTGCAAAGTTATTATTATATCTTGGATTGTCACCGAGTATGTAATCAACCTACAAAAACGTGGTTTTAGCCAAAGGACTAAATAGGAATTAAGGCTTTTTAGATCTTGGACTGATTAATCTATCTTCATGATAAGGAGGTTTTTAGCCCATCATGGGATTTACAATTATTATACCTACGACTTAGCTAATGCCAACAGCTAAGATGGATCTACTTCTCCACTGGGGCATTGCAGTTGCTTGCCAGCAGAAGACAAATAATCAGAGTAGACTGTCGTGCATCTTGTAAATGCAAGCATATCTAAACACAGCAAGAAAAGCATGGATAACATTCATCAATCCCTGGTTCTAGAGCAATAACCAAAGTACCTCATATTCACATTCTTTGACACCTCCAATTTTAAACACGAGATACCTCATACCTGAGATGGAGGGCAATGAAGGGTTCCCTTCTCTGAATTCTGGTGAGAAGAGTTCGTGCAAGTTTCTCAATGGGGTCAGCAAAGTTTAGAGCTTGATAATTGGCACGACAACGGATCTTCTGAATTGAATTAGGAAGGTAATTATTTGCAAGACCAGAATCAACATGAGTGAAGTATAGCACATTGTGCTTTTTTAGGAAATGAAGCATCTCATGCTTGTAGAAAGATACATGTACATCAAACAGTGTACAATGCTATGTTTAGCCAAAATACAACAGTAATTTGAACAAAGATTCTCCAACAGCCTGTGACCTTCACAACCCAACAACGGGATCAATTTGAATGGGCCCTCTTCACAAGGGATAATCGTAGAGAAAATACATCCTCTCTTATTGCAATAGAGATGAAGAATCATCAAGATATACTCCAATGCTCTACCATAAGTGCGATCTCCTTACAAAACTTTTGAAACCCAGCTCAATCTGCACCAAATAACAAAAGCTATGAAATGAACTCTCCTTTGCACCGGAAATGAACTCTCTTCAGCAAGTGAAAGAAAACCTGGGTTTTTTTGGTGACTTAATGTTTAGGCGGGATTAATTTCTTTGGAAGTATACAAAACATTGAAAAATCACGCTAGTTTTTCTTAATAAAATTTGAAATTTCGTGAGGTGCTGAAAAAGCTCTCTTCCAAAATCGATCAAAAACTATGAACCAGAACAAGGATAGTGTCTAACACACCTTTGACCAAGACACTGGAGCCTTCTCCAATGGTTTAACATTTTTATGAGAAGGTGGTAAAGACTCAACAATGCGCACATCTTCCATTAGAATATTAATAAAGTGACGGAGATAAAAAAATGTCTTTGAATTCACTAGATCATCACATAAATTTAAAACAGATGTGAGATCTGACATTTTTTGTACTGTTGAAAAAGCATCATATATTACTAAACATTATAAATATAGGGAGATTTTATGTTTCAAGAAACTAAATTACCCAATTGAGGTCACTTGGCAGAGAAATTGCATTCACCTTGGATCAGCCCAAAATGAAGTATTGTCCAAAATTGGTATAACAAGTACTGCATTCATAATCTTTGCGATGGCAACCATATCACAAATCTGTAGGATAGGAATTTTTTATAAATAAACACGACAACATGCTGGAACCAACATTTATAAAGCGGGATACATGTATATCCTATAGGCCTTTGGGCACTTACTCCTGTTCGCATCTGATTCAATCCTCCATTGGCCTTGAAAATAATATAACCATTATGTCGGTCACCTCGTTCTGCAAATTAAAAACTTTATTAAAGAAGTCGCAGTGAACTGCTTCACTGAAAAGTAGGAACTGTAAAAGGGGAAATATTTGTTGAGAAAAACAAAAGCATACTCTTGTGATGCCATGGATGATCAATGCATTGGAAAAACTCTTTACTACCAGGCTTCGACCACAACTTGTCTGTCAAGTGATAATCCTGGTTTGGAACAATTAGATATTTCAGAAATCATACTATATGAAGGCCAAATCCTTCAAAACAAGAAAAATGCAATTAAAATTGCATATTACAAATTTCAATAGCTAATCTTTATTTTCCAATTTCTTCGATTCATCATGCCTACTGAACTATCCACCTCTAATATATTAGATGATCTACCAATATCTGTATGAAGTTGAGTCTCCTCTGTCAAGACTTGATTCAGCCCTATACCTCCAACCGTCTTCAGGAACAAATATCGTGGAATGGTCTGTAAAATAAAAAAAACGCAGATGAGTAACCTGTCTTCCCAATTTTATCCTCTGCAAATTCTTCTAAATTGAATGAACGTACTCCAAATATTAAACAAATTAGGAAAGTCTACATTTGCTGCTTACAATCTCATATCTAAAAGAAGGGCTAGAAAAGTTGAATTAGGTTATCTATGCCACAAAGTTTTTTGATTTAGCAGAAGTATAAGTTGAATTTTAATCTTTTTTAGTACTAAACAGATACTATAATAATTTGGGTTCACAACAGAAGGATGTAATCCTAAATTTCCATTATTGTTTGTGGTCAGTTACCAGACTGATCGGATGTGATAGGTATCAGAATTACAAATATGAGAATGGCATGATATAACTGTTACTGCATGTTCAGTAGAGGAAGGAAGAGCAAAGCAAATACGAGGACAACCGAATATAACAGTTACAACATGTTCAGCAGAGAAAGGAAGAGTACAACAATGCTCAAACAGTTGTATTCACTTGTTGGACTTGGGAGTTGCAACAGACTTGAAAAAATGATTTTGGTCAAGTAATTAGATGCACGAACAGCAAGCAAAGGATTAAAATGCCTTGTGGATACAATATGAATATACATTTACTATCAAACCGAACAAATAGGACTATTTCTTTATGGGGCACAGATTACCGAAGAGTACAATATTCCTTTTGTTGCCCCTCTACATTGGAAAAAGGTCATCCTTGGAATATTGGAAGATCTCATAGACAGGAAGGAGTGAGTGGGATGTGATTAGCCTAACAGGGATATCCTTGTTAAGGAAAGGGCTGGGTTTATCAAGCTTCCACGAGAAAACTGATCCAGTCCATGTAGGATAACTAATGGGTTTGAGAACAAAGTTGGCTAAACAACTGTCCATCAAAATGTATGTTATCTTGAAGTTGGAGCCAAAGCAGACATGGTTGCCCTAATCGAATATGTAAAGAGGAGGGTATCTATATGTGTGATCTTTTGCCTTAATGATGTACATTCTTGATGTGCTATTGTTTAGTAATGTAAAGAGGGGGGGTTGTGGGTGTGGGTATCTGTATGTGTGATCTTTTGGCTTAATGATGTAGATTCTCGATGTGCTATTGTTTAGTAATGTAAATGCTGATATATTCAAAACACACACAGAGGCCTCCAAAGTAGAGAACCATTGCATCCATAAACACACTCTCATTTTTAACAAGATACAGGGTGTCCTTGCCTCACATACAAATAAAATAAAATACTACAAAACAACAGGCTTCGTCCAAGACTTATTTGTGGGAGAAAGAAGGTTTACCTCAAAATGAAGTTTTGACATTGGCATTCATTCACCTGGTCCACAAATATCAGAGAACATAGTTGCTATAGCTGAAACAACATATTTTCTTTCTTTTTGTATCTGCTGAGAAGTATCAGTTTCATGGTCCATCCTCCATATATCCCCTTTTGGATTTGAATACATTAAACAGTGATATTAGACAGTTTCTAATTCATGTTTCATGTGTTTAGGACACTATTAAGTAATAGCTGGAAAGAAAAAGTAAGGAGCCACAAGGCAACTATAACATTTGCATTTAAAGTAAAAGTGACAATGAGCTCGCTGAATTTATCATTTTCAATTCTGTTTTTTTAACCAAGAGGAGCTATTGCTCTAAGCAACAATGGATTCCTTCTTCCCGCCATGATATGATAACCTGTTAGAGTAGCACACAACACAAGAACAATGAACTATAATATAAATATAGTATTCGGTTGTTGCGATTAAGGGGAGGGTGGCTAAAATAAAGTAATTTTTTTGTTTCTTCTTGTATAAAATGTTCAAATAGCATGGAAATAAAAGTAGATAGGACAATACATTTTAGTTTGGAGTTGGATGCTTTGCATGCCACAAAGGAATCTTGCATTGGCGGGAACTAGAGATGACAACTACAGATGAAGTAGCTGTACTAGTAAATTAAAAAATCGATTAACAAACTGTTGCAACGGTTATTTATTTACAGACCATATATTATCTTATGGAGAGTATTTTGAAACGATTCGAGTATCGCAAATATTTGAAACCAACTGAATGTACAAATAGTATACTTGTAGTAGAAGTTAAAAAATGGGCAACAAATTTACTTTCAAACCAAGTATAGGGACACGCTGGGGTAAAAAACAGACATAGGTATGAAGTCAATAAGTACAAGGTAAATAAACAGACAGGATAAATTTACAACAAAACTTAAGAATTTAGTATATATTGTGAATTGTTTCTATTGACATACAGTATAGTGTGAACTGTTTCTCTAATCATAAGAGAGTATTTGAAACAAAATGAGGATTGCAAATATTTGAAACCAATTTAATGTCCAAACAGTCTAAATTGAGTAAAAGTAACAAATAGACAACATATTTACTTTGAAACCAAGTATAGAGAGTCCATGGGAAAAATAATATGCATATGTGTAATGACAAGAAGTAGAAGCCAAATATATACATGGATTAAATGTACAATAGAAGTTAAGAACTGAGTATAGTGTGAACTGTTTCTATTTACATAGAGTTTGTTGCATTGTATTTGTAAAAGAAACGTTTGTTTGATAGAGTATGTACTGTAGATAAGTGCATTACATGCAAGTAAAAGGGAAATATAATAAATGTACATGTACTGTAGTAGTAGTGGAAGCATGTAATATGTACAATGTTTGTGCATTCCATGTGTGGAAAAGGCTAATACATATATTCAATTAAAGCATAGGTTATGGACAAGGTAGTACGTACAAGTGAAGGGTAGTAATGACAATTGAAGAACGTGTGGGAATCAAAGAAAAAGGGTTGCTGGGTTGTAAGGAGAGGGAAAAGGGAATTGCAAGCAAAGAGGAGGTTCTAGTCATAAATGCAAGAGGGATTATGACAACGACAACACCAGGTAATGTTTATGTATTGAGCAAGACAAGGGTGGCGGGATACTGAGTCTTTACGGATCTTGCACATGGTGTCCCTTTCATGCATATGGATCATGCATTGAAGGAAGGCTCTTATTTCTGAGAGAAGCTTAATAGTAGGGTGAATCGGATTCAGTGGGATGTTTGAAGTTGATTAGAAGTGTGCTTCAATTTGTTGCAGCAATGCTTGTTGTTCCTTGATTTGCTTGCAGAAGTCAGCAAGGGTGTTCAGGTATTGCATGTCCATGTCTATTGTTGAAGGGCCAGCAAGAGAGAAAACAGAGCGATTAAAAGCTTAGCATGTTCAAATAATATAGAGTAAAGCAAGGCACATCTTTTTTTGTAATTGAATTGCTATACTAACATTTTTTTTCTATAGTACCGAATAAGAAAAGCAATAAGATATTCACATCATAGATGAAAGGAAAAAAAGTTGAAAACTTGTGTAATGGACATTTTGTTGTTCTTTTTTTTGTTTGTTATATTGTAGAGAGAAAAGAATGTTGTAAGTGTAATGTTATGGTAGATTCAAGTAGATGAAACAAAACAAAGTTAAAATGTTGGAAGCAAATGAACAGAAATATATGCATGAGTGCAAGAGTGTTTTTTTGGAGGGTGGATGAGGGGAGGGAAGAAGGTGAGGTTGTTTTGTTTTGGTATTTAGTAAGTGAAAAGTGATAGTATTTGGTTTTTATGGTGTTGTTTGTTTATTATTTTCTGTGTAACCGAGAAGAGGTGTGGGAAGCAATGCATGGGTGTAAGCATATGTAAGCAACTATGTTAAGCAACGTGTGGTGCAATTGATCTAGAGGCAATAAAAGTTTATTCTTGTTTCTTCGTTGGACAGAAGGGCTATTCTTCATACGTGCATAGTAAGCAACAAAAAAAAGATGGCATTATGCGTAGGTCAGTGAGTTGTCTAACTCTTGAAACTGCAGTAAATGTTAGCCCTTGTCGATCAATGTTTCATATGTCGATTGTTGCCTTCTGTAAGGTCATTCCTTATGATTTGTGGATTGTTAAACCCCAGGCCATGCGAAGGGGAAGTTGTCTACGAGAACCTCTTGTTAAAGGGGTGATTGGGATGTAGGTAGGGTTAGAAGCATCCCATGGTGGGCCTTTGTAGTTGACAAAGTCAACAACAACAAACAAAGGAAGTATAGGTGGAGTAGTGGCGGTGTTGTACAAGATTGAAACAAATTGACCAAGAGCACCATTAACAAGACTTGCCTCAACCCAAAGCTTTGTTGTAAGCATAACTTGTTGACCAACGACAAGGAGTACAACCATATCTAATTGTTCATCTTCTGATGCCAGCAGTAGTGTTTGTTTCTTAACTTCTGCAGAACATAATGCAATCGGGACATTTAGTTGTTTAAGCATTTGTTTGTTGTGTAAGGCAACATAATTGTTAGTTGAGAACAAATGGGTGGATTGATCAAATACGTTGTTTTCGATTTGAGAGAGGGAAGAGGATTTCCTTGACATAAGAAGGGTCCAATCGGCAATAGTTGGTGTTGCATTCCTAAGATTGAGGAGAAGTTGGCAGAACTGAATCTGAGAAGGGTCATCTCCTTGTTAATGAAAAACCATTGAGAGGGTTATGAATGTGTCAAAGGTACGTCAAAGTGTGTTTCCACGTGATGCTCCTACATACATGGGGATATCTTTAACAGGTGGAAGTTGACCAAGGTCACCTACAAGGATGATAGAGCTGCCTCCAAAAGGGAAAGTTCGATGGGAAGGGAATGCTTCCCGAAGACGAGAGTCAATGTTGGATAAGAGCTTTGGTCCAATGAAACCCATCTCATCAATTGGCACATAGCGTATATGGAGGAGTCGTTCTTGAAGGTTTGCAAGGGCTTGGCCCTCAAGAGGAAGCATAGTATTTATTGGTATTCGAAGGGAAGAATGTATTGTAAGGGCATTTATGTCAAATGCCGCGACGCCAGTTGGAGCAAGCAGGAGAAGAGGGGATGAGTTATTTGGAGATGATGAAGAGAAGGCATCTTGCAAGCATCCAATTAAGTAAGATTTTTCTGTGCCTCCAATTCCTTGGATGATCATACCTCCAGTTCCTTGGATGATCATACGTAATGGTTTTGTGATAGTGTGTTGTGTGTAGTGGGACATAATAATTTCAAAGGCTGTGCGTTGTGTTGGAGAAAAGCAATTAGGGGAAGCAGGAGTTGAAAAAGGTTGTAGTTCTGCTTGGTTTGATGAGCAGTTCAAGTCAAGAAATGAGATGGCTGAGTTTTGCAAGTGTAAAGGTATCTGCGTGTGGCCCCAATTGTGATTGGTGTCAAAGTCGCAATGACCAAGCATGTCAAGATCATCAAGTTGTAGGTTGTTCCCAGGGTGGAGTTGAGAGAGGATTTCCCATTCTGACATGTCGATAGAGCAGGGAGGATGATCTTCATGAGGGGGAGGTGTATCAACAAAAATAGTTGGAGGGTGTGAAGGTTGTCGGTCAACATGCCAGGGATTGTAGCTCCCACGAAAGGATTCCCATGCAGAGACAACTTCTGAGTCTGAGGAGCCAATATCTTTTGGCACGTTGCGGAAAGGTTTGTACAGTAAGATTTCACTCCAACAGAAATAGACATAAAGAGGAGAGGTGGAAGGAGGGATGTCAAGGAAACGAGGAAGGACACGCACGATCTTGGTCGGTTTGTGGAGCTTACATTGACATTTTTTCCTACATGCAGAAAATGACTAAGAGCGGGAAGCTTCGAGGAGGGGAAGGTGTTCAAGCGAAGGGGGTCTTTGCATGTATGCGGAAATGAAGTTGGTTAGCAGGGGGGTGTTGGGGACGTCTAGAGAGACACGTTTGAAAACGGTCTGGGAGGTGTTCAGGGAAAGAAATGTACGACTGCAAAGAGTCAAGGGAAGTTTTTGTAGCATATGGCAGGTTTCTTGTGCTCCAATGTCTCGATCAGCCACGGTTTCAGACAATAGTTTCTAGATAGGTAATAAGATTCCCTCTTCTGCAGGGGCGGCATGTGCAATATGTGTTAGAATGTCATGGTAGCTCTCAGATTTTTTCTCTGCTTTCGAAGCATACTTTGAAATGTACGAGAGGACAGCATGGCGCAAGAGCACAGGCTGGCAATCAACATTATCTCTCCATACTGAGAGCATAAGAGGGTTGTGTATGTTTAGAAGCGCATCATTTCGAGCGGGGGTATATTTTTTTTGGCCAGAGCTGTCAATGAACATAGAAGATGTTTCATGTAGTTAAAAGGGGAAACCATAGCGACAAACGAGGGTTGTGCCTTTTTTGCAAAGACAAGAGAATTCATTGCATTTTGTGTGGCGTTGCACAGAATTGACAAGGGTTTCATAGTCGTCATTTTGGTTTCCTTCATGTATGGAGGATGCTGCAAGTGTGCAAGGGTTTTGGTGAGATGCTCGATGGAAGGCGGAGACACGAAGGTGCACAGGACGAGGGTTCCATGCTGTTAAGAAGTTGTCAAAGTATGTTTTTGCAGTATCAACAGTGAGGGGATCATTCCAATCAAGGCTGTCCATATTGGTTGTGTCCTCTAACCAAAGGAATCCATGTATATGAGCAGAACCTTGGTTTTGTCATTCATACCTCTATTAAGAAGGGAAGCAAAAACAAAACACAAAGTTAGGGAAAAATTCGAAATGTGAAGCAGTAAAAGGAAATAAAATGCAAAGAGTGAGAGGAACAAACCTGCACCAGTAATCTTTTGTCTTGAGTGTGTGTAGCAGGACCTCTTCAAGGAAGATGGTGAATCTATGGTGCATATATAGAGACATAGTATGTGGATTGGTTATAATGTTATGAATTATCCATTGGAATTGTGAAGGCAATGAAGTGGAAGGATGGGAAGGCATGAGCATGTGAAGGTCATGCCATTTGGTGTCAGTTGCACTGAGGGAAAAAAAAAAAGGTTGGGCTACCAAGCTGGGTGATCATATCACACAACTCACCTCACCGTTTGTTCTAGAAAGAGCGGGTGCCACATAAAGTAGAGACAAACCGCATGGCATGATCAACAACATGAGAGTCTGGCATCTGGTTGAGCTATGTGCGCAAAGCCGAGACAGTTGCGGGGAGGGTATATGCTAGGTTGCGTTTAACAAAAACAACTGCGGTAGCCTGGCTGCGATGGTGCATCATAAGGTTATACAAGTAGTAGCGAAAGCGAGGGTGTTGGGCAAACCTATTATCATGGAATCGAATAAGGTGCAAAGCATATTCCTGCATGGAGACTTCGTAAAGACGAGGTTGTTTTAACATGGGAACCCTTGTGGGAAATAGCGTTGGGAATGCCATTGAGAGGAGCCCTTCCGTATTGTATTCATTTATTGGAGAAAGACCAATGGGGGGCCAATCAATTGATGTTGAAGGGGTGGTAGGGGTTGTAGATGCAAACCGCCTAATTTCTTCAGTCTCAATGTGAGAATCTGGCAGTGCAAAAACGAAGGATGATGTTTCAATGCTTGTTGGAATTGGCATTGAAGGTGTTGTATTATCAGTAGTGGGTGAGGGTAGTTGGAGGTCAGGCTCAGGGGTTGTGGCATGGTGAAGAAGGGAGGACACATCTGTGGGTTCAAGTGGCAAAACATGTAATGCTTGGAGGTCAAAGTGGACATCCTTGTAATACGGGTCATTGGATATTTTGAATTCCAATGCAGCTAGAACATTTGAACGACTAACAATGAATTCATAAGGCTTGTTTGCAGCATTGAATTTGCGAACAACAAGGATGTCCAAGTCTGCTAAGAGGCGTGGAAGAGAGATGGCTATTGTGGAGATATCTTGTGGGAAGCTAATAGTATGGTCGGAGTATTTGTATTGGCCACCACGTGCATGCGTAACTTGAAGTATTGGATTGACTCGGGCGATTAGCATTTCTTTTATTTGAGTCAGGTGTGCAAGTTCATTTGGTTGATTTCCAGGATCTATGTTGTTATCTGTGGAGAAGCGATGGCCATGTCGCTCATTACTACATCGAGAGCATGTATAGATTCCACTTAAGAAATTTGTTTTCATTTTTGGATATGATTCTTTGCATATGGAGCAAACATGAAGTGGGTGGAGGCAAGAAAGTCAGTTAAGAAAGCAAGCGTAGCCATCTAGCAAGGGGGTGGTTGGAGGCGGGGGTGTAGTGGATGTGTGCATTGGGGTAGGGTTGATTGAAGCATTGATGTTTCCACTCCTAGATTGATAAGTAAGACGTCTATGCGCATTTTGGCGGTTCTTTGTTTCGCTATAAAGAAGCCTTCTACGTGCATTTATTTGGTCACGTGTAGTATTAGGCAACATGGGTTGTTGAAGAGGAGTTTGCCTTGAACCTGGAGGAGACATTGATGGGAATTTCAAATGTTATAAATGTGTAATTGTAAGAAAAAGTCGAGGCATGTACATTAAAAGCACGATATGCAAAGTACAAATAAGAAGGTATGACTACATATAGAAAATAACGCATTGCGAAAGTTTTTGCAAGAAATAAGGTAAAAAACAGTTTTTGTGATGTATGTGGAGCATGTATGTATGTGAAAAGCAACCACGGAGTAGCATAGTAGAAAAAAAAATCCACATATATGACATAACAAACATTGTATACATGTAAGAAAACATGAAATGCTGCATGGATAGATATGTATGGCGTGCTTTAAAAATAAACACGTAATGTATACGAGAACACATCTGCCATGTGAGCACAAAATTTATAGTAGCTAATTACATTGCAAATATTTGAAAAAAGACAGGAAAGTAAGGGAAAAGTATATATACAAGCAATGAAGGAAGGAAAGCGGAGGGTGGGGGGGTGAGGGGATATAGTGATCATGATGAAGTGGAAGAAACACAATTGGGTTGAGATGAGGTGGAATGCATTTGGAGAGATGGGATGGTGTATTGTAGGGTACGATGTGTTGAAGGAAGGACTGAGGGAAGAGTAAGATGTGGAAGGGTGAGTAAAAGCGGTGGTTGGAATAGCCGAGGGTGGAGTATATGAAGGGGGGGTTAGAGACGACGTGCAACAGGATGGCTTTGAGTAGTGAGTGCAGATATTTCTTCAAGGAGCTTGGTTGATGCAATAGCATAAGGAAGCTCTTCAGAATTGGCAATGGTTGTCTTCAAGCGCGTACTGGAGTTGAAAGTCTTCGTCTTAATGGACAAGGTGAACAAGTATCGGCACGAAGTTACGTGTAGAGAGAGATCCTTTATGGTCGAGGGCTCAGTGGCGAGCAGGCATAAATCCTTTGCAGAGACACCAAGTAGTTTGTTCGTTGCATCATCAAAAGTTGTGTCCTCGTTGATCTGGCCAATGTGGTCTTGCAAGGAAAGCTTTAAAATGTATCTGTAGTCACATTCTATGAATTCACCATCACATTTGTTGCAATTCCAAGTGTTAAAATCTCTATGTGCAACTTTCTTCATGCATTGAACACCATCAACAAAGAGACGGCATGCAAGGAAGTGGAAGTCATCCATGTTAATGTCAACAATGGAAGCGTGCACAAAGAACCATAGGTTCTTATCAGAGGGTTGCATGCTTTGCAAGTCGAAAATTGTTCTAGATGGGTGTGTTCGAGACATAGAGCCTATGTATTTGCGGCTCAAGGATGGCAACACAGCACGAAATCCATGATCAGTGTACCATTTTTGAAGGCGATGGGTTTCCTTAATATCTGGATTGATAAGGATGGTACTACTGGGAACACTTCCAATTGTTTTACCATTGTAATCTGTAAGACGACCACCCTTTATTGCAAGGACAGGTGGTGGGTCGGAGGAGTATAGTGAAGCGACATGTGAACCCTCAATGTGGCAATGATGACCCCAAAGTGTGACATCAATGCTAAAACAGGATGTGTCTTTGACGCAAACGGTTCTCCTACTTGTTTCAGAACCATTTTTTCGAATTGTAGATGCATGCGAGACAAAGCTAACAAGGCCAATCAGGTCAACCATGGAATTTGAAGGTAAAATTTGGAGGTCATTGATTGTTTTAAAGTGGAAGGAATGTAAAGGAATGGAGGGGAATGCATTGAGGCAAGGGTGGATCGTCGACGTAGATGAAAGGACAATCTCAAGATGGTTGTTCAAATGGTTATATGAAGGGTTGCTTGTTTTGATTGTGCCATTCGAGATAGTGTACACTGTCCCGATTTCAACAAGGGAATAGCAGGTGTCAACAAAGTTGTTAAAGGAAGAGACATGGATCTCTTCTCCAGAACAATCAATAAGGTCGAAGCCAAATAGTTTCCCTGGGCCGCGTTGGTTGGTGTATTCATGGATGGGTGTCTTGGAAAGCACACGACCTTGGATGCACCAGTTTTTATAGTTGGGATTGAGTGCTTTGAATGGAATTACAATTGTTGGCATGGATATTGGTGTATCTGATGCTTGGGATGAGTGAACATCGCTTTCTTCTATGGGGCGGCTGGATTGGCTAGTTAATGAACCAATTGGAATGCCAAAGCTAGTCGGTAGTAAAAGAGGAACATGGCTCCCAACAAGGGCAAGCTTGCGGTGGACCAGTTCAAGATCGAGTATTGTAATAGTCCTGTAGGAGAAAAAGGCAAGAATTAGTAAAGGTGTTATAAAATTGATGATGTTGGTGGTAGGTAAAAATGTACAGGCTAAGCTACCTAAGAGAGGGCTTAAAATAACGGGCAGAAAAGTACGTGTTATTATGGACGACGGTGCAGGTGCACTTGGCGAGCTTGATGATAGAGCCTTCTTGGATTTCTCCATTTGATATGAGGGAGTTGAAGGTAGTTGGGAGCAAAGTATGGTGCATGTTGTTACCATCACAGATAGTAATTCGAAAACGTGGAGTAGTTGCATTTGTTGGTTCGAATGGCTGGAGTGAAAAAACCTGCAGAAGTGGTTGAAGATGTACAGCATCAGACATCAAAGTAGATATCGCATTTTCTGTCAAGGGTGCTTCCATTATGCGGGGAAAACACTAAGAGCAAGAGGAAACAAATGTGTAAGTATATGAAAATTTTGTTTTGTGTATATATACATATATGTATATATGTATATATACATATATGTATATATATATACTATTGTACGAGTGACATACAACCATGCCATACGTACAATGAGACTATAGCAGGAAAAAGAGTAGAATGTACAACAGTGCCATATATATACTATTTTTTTAATATAATGTGAGAAAAAAGCATGCAATGAAACTATGCAAAGTTAGGTTGTAAATGCTTAAAGTGTATTAGAGGTACGATCCAGCAAGGAATTTATTGGATACTTTGGCCCTTTTCGACATATCCCTTCTGGTCAACCGGCTGTCTCATTACGATCCTCATTATGTGTTTTATTGAGTCCCATTCTCATCACTTCAATACACCCCTTGTTCTACTTTTCTGATGCAACACACTCTATTTGTCCTCTAATCTTCCATATCTAGGTTTGCATTTTTTTCCGTCAGTGTATAGGGAGGAGATTCAAACGAACTATGTGATGCACAAGTCGACAAAGGGCTTGGATATCTTCTCTCTATTAATGCAGGTATTTTTTTTCTTGTGTGTCATCACTGTATAATTATGTGTTATTCAAAAGATTGACTATCATGTGTTATTAAAAAAATTGAATCAAAATTATATAATTAGTTCAAATATATGAAACTACTCTTGATATCCTTCTTGATCTAATACTTGTAATATAAGAGAATAATCATAATACTAAATTGGAATAATACTAAAAGCAGATACATTTGGGGATCTCTCTGATAGCTGTAAAGTCGGAGAATTCCAACCATCCAACCAAAAAAGGGATAGAAAAGCATAAAGTATGCCAAGGGCAGACTTTTATCATCATTCCTGTAGCAACATGTCAGAAAATCTATCTAAAATAATTCGTGAGAGACCAAGAAACATATGAATCAAGAGCATAACAAGAAGGCTGATAGGCACATCTATGTCAACAAAAGAACCATTCATTCAAACTGAATGCTTGTGCCTCATAAAGAGAGTGAAAGGGCAAAGCCCGACATAAGCCAAAATAACTGAAATATCCCATGATCAATGATCATACCATCTAAAGATCCAGAAAATTCCCCATGCCCCGGGGCCAATGAAAGAGCCTGTTTGGAGAGACTGACAGCCTGCTAGTTATTCTCACGATAGATATGATTGATGGTCACTAAAGGGACATGATGCAGCAGAGAAATAATGTCATCACACCTATGACTCAGAAGTGGGGTGTTCAATGAAGTAGTTCTATTCACCCAAGATATGATAACCTGTGAATCCCCAAATACAGATAACAAAGGGATCCCCAAATGAATGGCAACCGAAAGTAATGCCCAAATAGGTAGAAGCTCTAATTTGGTGCTGGTGCATCTATTATCCTAGGTTAAGAGCTTGTTGGCTATTTATAACCATAAAATAATAAAAGTTTTTTAATTCCATAAAATAACCATAAATTTTTTTAATTCCATGCATAAGCAAAGTTATTTTATTTGTGAAATGTGCCAAAACAATCCTCAATAACTACTTCAGATTTGCATCATAACTTCATACCAAATTTACCCTTCAACAAACTTTCAAATATGTGTATTGAAGAGAAGGCTCTTCTTTGCAAAGAAGTGCCACATTTTTTTGTTACATTCCTCTCTAATAGCACCTTCAGAATGTAGAAGCATTCCACAAATGCAGATACATTTGGGGATCTCTCTGATAGTTGTAAAGTCAGAGAATACCAGTCATCCAACCAAAATGGGGACAAGAAAGCATAAAGTCTGTGAAGGGCAGACTTTTCTCACCATTCCTGTAGCAACAGGTCAAAAAATCTATCTTAAATAATTTGTGAGAGACCAAAAAACATATGAATCAGGAGCATAACAAGAAGGCTGATAGGCACATCCATGTCAGCAAAAGAACCATTCATTCAAACTAAATGCTTGTGCCTCATAAATAGAGTGAAAGGGAAAATCTCGGCACAAGCCAAAATAACTGAAATATCCCATGATCAATGAGCATACCATCTAAAGGTTCATAAAATTCCCCATGCCCCGGGGCCAACGAAAGAGCCTGTTTGGAGAGACTGACAGGCTGCTAGTTATGCTCGCGATAGATATGATTGATGGTCACTAAAGGCACATGATGTAGCAGAGAAAGAATGTCATCACACCAATGACTCAGAAGTGGGGTGTTCAATGAAGGAGTTATGTTCACCCATGAGATGATAACCTGCGAATCCCCAAATACAGATAAGAGAGGGATCCCCAAATGAATGGCAACCGAAAGTAGTGCCCAAAGAGCCAGAAGCTCTAATTTGGTGTTGGTGCATCTATTATCCTAGGTTAAGAGTGTGTTGGCTATTTATAACCATAAAATAATAAAAGTTTTTTAATTCCATAAAATAACCATAATTTTTTTTAATTCCATGCATAAGCAAAGTAATTTTATTTGTGAAATGTGCCAAAACAATCCTCAATAACTACTTCAAATTTGCATAATAACTCCATAGCAAATTTACCCTTCAAAAAAGTTTCAAATATGTCTATTGAAGAGAAGGCTCTTCTTTGCAAAGAAGTGCCACATTTTTTTCGTTACATTCCTCTGTAATAGCACCTTGAGAATGCAAAAGAATTCCGCAAATGCAGATACATTTGGGGATCTCTTTGATAGCTGTAAAGTCGCAGAATGCCAGTCATCCAACCAAAATGGGGACAGAAAAGCATG
The DNA here is from genome assembly GCA_001517045.1 of Pseudotsuga menziesii. Taxonomy (NCBI): domain Eukaryota; kingdom Viridiplantae; phylum Streptophyta; class Pinopsida; order Pinales; family Pinaceae; genus Pseudotsuga; species Pseudotsuga menziesii. Next base: position 141,562 of record LPNX011062007.1, on the reverse strand, counting down.
AAGTCTGCCAAGGGAATACTTTTCTCATAATTCCTGTAGAAACAGGTCAGAAAATCTATATGAAATAATTCGTGAGAGGCCAAAAAACATATGAATCAGGATCATAACAAGAAGGCTGATAGGCACATCCACGTCAACAAAAGAACCATTCATTCAAACTGAATGCTTGTGCCTCATAAAGAGAGTGAAAGGGAAAATCCCGGCACAAGCCAAAATAATTGAAATATCCCATGATCAATGATCATACCATCTAAAGATCCTGAAAATTCCCTATGCCCCGGGGCAACATAAGAGCCTATTTGGAGAGACTATCAGCCAACTAGTTATGCTTGCGATAGATATGATTGATGGTCACTAAAGGGACATGATGCAGCAGAGAAAGAATGTCATCACACCAATGACTTAGAAGTGGGGTGTTCAATGAAGCAGTTCTGTTCACCCAAGAGATGATAACCCGTGAATCCCTAAATACAGATAACAGAGGGATCCCCAAATGAATGACAACCAAAAGTAGTGCCCAAAGAGGCAGAAGCTCTAATTTGGTGCTGGTGCATCTATTATCCTAGGTTAAGAGCTTGTTGGCTATTTATAACCATAAAATAATAAAAGTTATTTAATTCCATAAAAAAGGCAAAAAAAATTTTAATTCCATGCATAAGCAAAGTTATTTTCTTTGTGAAATGTGCCAAAACAATCCTCAATAACTACTTCAGATTTGCATCATAACTTCATACCAAATTTACCCTTCAACAAACTTTCAAATATGTCTATTGAAGAGAAGGCTCTTCTTTGCAAAGAAGTGCCACATTTTTTCGTTACATTCCTCTGTAAGAGCACCTTAAGAATGCACAAGAATTCCGCAAATGCAGATACATTTGGGGATCTCTCTGATAGCTGTAAAGTCGGAGAATTCCAGTCATCCAACCAAAATGGGGAAAGAAAAGCATAAATTATGCAAAGGGCGGACTTTTTCTCATCATTCCTGTAGCAACAGGTTAGAAAATCTATCTGAAATAATTCGTGAGAGACCAAAAAACATATGAATAAGGAGCATAACAAGAAGGCTGATAGGAACATCCATGTCAGCAAAAGAACCATTCATTCAAACTGAATGCTTGTGCCTCATAAAGAGAGTGAAAGGGAAACGCTCGACACAAGCCAAAATAACTGAAATATCCCATGATCAATTATCATACCATCTAAAGATCCAAAAAACCCCGCATGCCTCGGGGCCAACGAAAGAGCCTATTTGGAGAGACTGCCAGCCTGCTAGTTATGCTTGTGATAGATATGATTGATGGTCACTAAAGGGACATGATGCAGCAGAGAAAGAATGTCATCACACCAATGACTCAGAAGTGGCGTGTTCAATGAAACAGTTCTGTTCACGCAAGAGATGATAACATGTGAATCCGCAAATACAGATAAGAGAGGGATCCCCAAATGAATGGCAATTGAAAGCAGTGCCCAAAGAGCCAGAAGCAACCCCCATCCCTCGGTGTCTCCTTCGTGATCCATTGGTCCTCCTCATGTTTTCAAGTTGAGTCTGTGTAAAACCTCCATGCTGATAGTTGGGTCTTCCGGATGTTTTGGAGGTAAAGGTTAGAATCTAGTCCGGGCTTCTCCGTAAGTGACAACATTGATGGTTGAAGGTTTCCGGTCACTGTCTTGCTCTGCCCTCCCATTTTGCCTACAAGTTTCAGTGTTTGCGTGTTTTGTACCTCTTTTTTTTCCACCTCTTTGCTGAGCATTGTTCATAGGATTTGTCATGACTATTGAGCTGGTCAGAACCATAGGTGTCTGGCGATTCTGGAGTGTCGTGGGCGATTTCTGGAGAGCCCGTCCTGTGAAAGAGCCCGTCTGAAACATGAAGTGTTTTTTTCTCAGTTTGGCATTTATTCTGAATTTATTAGATCGCTTGCTATTCATGGAGGAGGTGGTTGAAGATATTGTCATGGCGACCGCCCCTCCTTGTTTCCTAAATGGTGTTTACTGGTCAGATTTAGTTTGCGTGGGTTTGCACAGAGAAGTTGCATTGTTTGTAGTTGCAGGAATTCTGATTCAAAGAGCCAAAGAACTAAAAAAACACAGGTGCATCTATTATCCTAGGTTAAAAGCTTGTTGGCTATTTATAACCATAAAATAATAAAGTTATTTAATTCCATAAAATAACCATAAATTTTTTTAATTCCATGCATAAGCAAAGTTATTTTATTTGTGAAATGTGCCAAAACAATCCTCAATAACTACTTCAAATTTGCATCATAACTTCTTACCAAATTTACCCTTCAACAAACTTTCAAATATGTGTATTCAAGAGAAGGCTCTTCTTTGCAAAGAAGTGCCACATTTTTTCCTTACATTCCTCTCTAAGAGCACCTTCAGAATGCAAAATAATTCTGCAAATGCAGATACATCTGGGGATCTCTCTGATAGCTGTAAAGTCGGAGAATTCCATCCATCCAACCAAAATGGGGATAGAAAAGCATAAAGTCTGCTAAGGGCAGACTGTTATCATCATTCCTGTAGCAACAGGTCAGAAAATCTATCTGAAATAATTCATGAGAGACCAAGAAACATATGAATCAGGAGCATAACAAGAAGGCTGATAGGCACATCCATGTCAGCAAAAGAACCATTAATTCAAACTGAATGCTTGTGCCTCATAAAGAGAGTGAAAGGGCAAAGCCCGGCACAAGCCAAAATAAATGAAATATCCCATGATCAATGATCATACCATCTAAAGATTCAGAAAATTCTCCATGCCCCCGGGCCAACGAGTTTGGAGAGACTGTCATCCTGCTAGTTATGCTCGTGATAGATATGATTGATGGTCACTAAAGGCACATGATGCAGCAGAGAAAGAATCTCATCACACCAATGACTCAGAAGTGGGGTGTTGAATGAAGCAGTTATGTTCACCCATGAGATGATAACCTGTGAATCCCCAAATATAGATAAGAGAGAGATCCCCAAATGAATGGCAACTGAAAGCAGTGCCCAAAGAGCCAGAAGCTCTAATCTGGTGTTGGTGCGTCTATTATCCTAGGTTAAGAGCTTGTTGGCTATTTATAACCATAATATAATAAAAGTTATTTAATTCCATAAAATAACGATAATTTTTTTTAATTCCATGCATAAGCAAAGTTATTTTCTTTGTGAAATGTGCCAAAACAATCCTCAATAACTACTTCAGATTTGCATAATAACTCCATAGCAAATTTACCCTTCAACAAACTTTCAAATATGTCTATTGAAGAGAAGGCTCTTCTTTGCAAAGAAGTGCCACATTTTTTCGTTACATTCCTCTCTAAGAGCACCTTCAGAATGTAGAAGAATTCCGCAAATGCAGATACATTTGGGGATCTCTCTGATAGCTGTAAAGTCGGAGAATCCCAGTCATCCAACCAAAATGGGGACAGGAAAGCATAAAGCCTGCGAAGGGTAGACTTTTCTCATCATTCCTGTAGCAACAGGTCAGAAAATCTATCTTAAATAATTCGTGAGAGACCAAAAAACATATGAATAAGGAGCATAACAAGAAGGCTGATAGGCACATCCATGTCAGCAAAAGAACCATTCATTCAAATTGAATGCTTGTGCCTCATAAAGAGAGTGAAAGGGCAAAGCAGGATCTTGCTACAAGATAGGCTCTTTCATAGGAGGGGCTCTCAAGAAATCACCTCACGGCAATCCAGAATCACCGGACAAGAGTCACGGCTCTCCAGAAATCACTGGACTGTAGAAGGAAGAGAATTGTTTGGAAACCAATGTTCATTTCGTCGTCTATTCGACCAAACGTGCTTCTCTGCATGTCTTCTTCGTGGTCCGCTGGTTCTCCGCGTGTCTTCTTCGTGATACGCTGGTCTTCCGCGTGTCTTCAAATTGACTCTTGCTGGGTAGTAAAGAACTTCGGCGTTGATAGTTCCAGCCTTGGAGGTAAAGGTTAGAACCCAGTTCGGGCTCCTTCACAAGTGACAGCATTGATGGTTGGACCTGGCACTTAACCCCCATCCTCGAGTTGTTAGTTGATTAGGGTTTCGGGTTGGTGTTTTGCTTTGTCGTAGTTGGCAATACAGGAAACCTATGCAAAATGTACAGCGCAAGAGGAGACACGCGTAAAAGTAGCACTGGCAGGAGGGACAACGACATCTACAGTTGTTGAGAACAAAAATTCAGAGGAGAACGCCTAACGGCACAAAACTTGAATGCAACGCCGTTAGGCGTTCTCCTCTGAATTTTTGTTCTCAACAACTGTAGATGTCGTTGTCCCTCCTGCCAGTGCTACTTTTACGCGTGTCTCCTCTTTTTCAATTATAAGTTTTAGTGCAATTGTCTATATTTCAACTTATTCTTTACTTTGCATGTGGAATCATCCATCTCTCCTGTTACATTTCATTACTTATGACTTAATGCTTTATCCAAAATAGTTTAGAAATTTTCATTTTAACTGGAGTTTGGTGAAGCGGAAAATCCAAAGGGGACACAGTTTTAGTTTTTTCTTTTAGATTGTTTTAGGATTTTTGAAAGTTTTAGAGAGAGACCCTCAAAACCTCTAGGGCATGGAAAACTATCTTTGAAACTTTAACTTATAAAACTATGCCAAACATCAATTTTTTACAGAATTTCTACTTAAAACTTATTCTTGCACCCTCTTGGATAGGCAACTTGCCTTACTCATTTATCATTTATTCTCAACATGGCAGAACTCCATGGACATTGATTTGATTCATATGAAAGTGATAACATAACTGTAAGGTCTTTGGACTGGAATGACTTTAGAATCCATTAATTAAAAAGGGTAAATGACTTGCAGAGTGCACTCTACACTCAATGGATTCCAAAGCCCCAAAATTAAAAAAGGGTTCCTGCTCGTGTGTTAAATTCCGGTTCCCTCAGCCAATCTATAAGAATCCATTAATTAAAAAGGGAAAATGACTTGCAGAGTGCACTCTGCACTGAATGGATTCTAAAGTCCCGAAATAAAAAAAGGCGTCCTCCTCGTGTGTAAACTTCTAGTTTCCTCAGGCAATCTATAAAGACTGTTCACAACTTGTGTTACAAGCATTTACAGATAAAAAGTTTTTGGTGTGTGTCAAAATGCTAGTTGACGTAAGGAATTTAAGAAAACTCCATGAAACACTTTGACCCTTTTATTTTATTTTATCTGTAGCTTGTTATTTTATTTTATTCCTATTAAGAAAATCTGCAAAAGCTTACTACATATGCAATTCCCCTCGTGCCTTTAAATAACTATGCGCCCAGAGAATACAGGGGCACTCCATTGGTCTAGCGTCTACGTGCATATAGTTATTTGCATTATAGAAGGTTCACTAAATCTAAAAGATGTATTCCATGCATTAAAGATAGACATTCATCTGCTTACAAATTGGATAAAGGTAAGCAACTCTAACATCTTTGCTCTCTTGGTTCTATTTTTAATACCACCAGTGATTTTTAAGTTTAGTTTTTCATAATGAACATTTTTCAATTTTAATGCCTAGCAACCAAAGTGACATTGATACAGTTTCTTCTCGTAGCAATTGTTGGGATTAATTTCAGAAAATTGCTTCTCGCCCCTTTCTTTCAAACAAATTTTAATCCTTTATCCATTTTGGTTTCCTTAAATACAATTGTTTCTTGATTGTAGAATTCTATATTTTCCATTTCTTAGCTGCCTGTAATCTCTAGAATATTCTGGATTTTTACTGTTAAAGTGTAAATTCCACCTTGAGAACCAAGTATATTCTGGATTTTAATTCTTGCTTTTATCAAGCCCTTCTAGGTATAAGGGATTGGGTAAAAACCTGAGGTAAATGTGGCAAAAGCTGTTTTCTGAGAAACAACTACATTGAGAATTTTGAAAGAGTGGTTCTATGTAAAATCCTCCCTTGGGTAAGTAGCTGGGGTTAAGTGTTGCAAAAGTTGTTTTCTGAGAATCAACAATATTGGGAATTATGAAAGTGGTTCCATGTAAAAACAAACCCATCTTGTAGTTTTGAGACACTACCCTATTATTTGGTTTGTAAGAGATACCAATACTTGTAGATTAGAATTTAGCTGAAGTCGTCTAACATTTGCCTTTGTATGAGCTAATTTTGACAGAAAATCTGGGAAAAAAACATGTTTAAAAAGTTGAAGTTGATTATGTTAGGTTCATTTATCACATACTCCAATTGCACTACGATTCTAAAGATATTATAACTCGAGAAAGTTGAATATTTGAGTAGAATTCTTAGTGTTGTTCAACAATAAGTAGAAGATATCTAAACGAACGATAAAAGTAAAGTCCTGAACAGTAACTAGCATTGAAAAGCAGCACAACTAATAAACCAGCGGATCACGAAGAAGACAAGCGGAGAAGCGCGGTGGGCTAAATAGACGACGGAATGAGCAGTGGTTTACCAAATAACTCTAGGGGAGAACGCCTTACGGCATAAAAAATACCGTGCAAGCATAAATGGGAATACTATTCGGTCAGATACTCCTTTTTCAATATGGAAAGAAAGGGCAAAATAGGGCTGATAAAGAGATGACTAGTCCAATTTTTGGACCATGCGCCTACAAACGATGTCTAAAGTCAGAAGCGAAAAGGTCTAAATTAAATTCATTCATTCTTCCTACTAAAGGTTAATAGCAATGGTATACTAACCCCATTCGATCTAATAAGTTCTGGTAGTAGTTCCTAGGGCAGTTCTGAGGATTCTTGAGTGGGCATACCCATATTAAAAAAATAGGAACATCAAGAAAAATGTAGCTCAAAACATTTTTCTTCTTCTTCTGATGATGGTGGTGGAATCCCGCCCATAAGGATAATATTAAAATATTGTTCACTCATTGGGCACACAAAATATAGAATTGGTTTGCTTAGTGATAACTCAATGGCCAACTCACAAGTGCCCAACGAGTCAAATCACAAACTTGATGCTAGCTAGCAATAGGAACTCAAATCATTTTACTTTTTTTTCCCATTATGATGGTGGAATCCCACCCCTTCTAGAGAACATTTCAATATTTCTCACTCCTAGGGAAATAAAACTACATAAGCAAGTTGCATAGATATAAACACCTACTCGAAGAGTCAACTCACAAGTTGCTACGAACTTTTACTTAAATTGTAAATGTACATCACCAAATTTCATTAATCTTACCGAAAGTAGCACTAACCTTAAATCACTAAATACACTTGTAACTTAACTTAACCTAAAAACTAAACCACTTCCTAAAACATGTCCAAATGTCAATACCTCCCCTTTCAAAATAACAATACAACCTAAATGATATCTTAATAATGTCAATACCTCCCCTTCCAAAATAGCAATACAACTTAATGTTATCTTAATAATTCAATACATTACCAAAAGAGAGCATAAACATGCTTAAGCTCATTCCAAATTAACAAAGAACCTCAAGTTCAATTGTTTAAGTATATTGAGAAATTAACCAATACGATAAATATATTGAAAAAGCTACACCTAGACCATGTAAAATTTAAAAGAATAGTATTTTTATCACTCTCCATTGCCCCAAAAATTGATTTTAAACTATTTCCACTTTCCCAATGTATGATAACTTAAAAAGTTACAATTGCCAACCTAGGAATTCAAAAAAAGGGCCAATGTAAAGTGAATTAAAAAGTTACAATTACCCACCGTTAAGAATTTTAAAAAGATGATTTTACAAATGGCTTGTGATGTTACAATTAAGACGTTACAATTACCAAAGTTGGGAATTACAATTACCAAAGAGATGTTACAATTACTTCGTCTGCAAATTTTTTTAATCCCAGCCAACCAACATAGCAACACAACCATTTGAGAGCCCTCCTCAACACACAAGGTAACATCACTCATAACGAGTGAGTAATCCGAGGGCCTTAGAATTAATGAGGAAAGAAACTCTGGGCACGTGATGGAGCTATAAGAAAATAGTGTCTGGGATATTTGTTATCTATTTTACATGCAAACAACCAAGTAGAGCTGGAAACCCACACAGTGTTAGTTCACCGTTAGGCTAAACTTTTCCCAAATTATCTATATTTCCAACTACCCTTTCTAAGTTTTGGGCGGAAACACTTATTTGGCTTCGCTTTTTGTTATTTTTTGTTGTTGGAAAAGAGATGGAGTCTACCTCTTTTGTTGTAGAATGCATTGGAGTCCCCAACTATGGAAACTCATTGGTTGTCGGTTTCCCTGTGCCTTTATTGCTATTAGGATTTACTAGAAGATAGGCATGAATTCCCCAGATTCCACATGAAAATGTAACTCAAGAAGGAGAAAAAGGAAGCGCATTTTCGCATAATATACCCTGTCGTTTAACTCCACTTAGAACACATGCATACAAGACATTCAAGAAACTCAAAACTCATTCTTCACTGAGGGTTGTACTTACTGGGACCTATCTTGTGCGAAGAACTCGGGTTGCAGAGGGGTATTCGTGGACCATAAATAGTTTGAAACTTAGATCTACAAGGAACAGAGCGAGAAGATACATAAAATCAGACAAAGTTCTTCCCATAACTTGAACAACAAGCTTTCTCCGTTAATGAGACACCCACATCCATTTCTGGACAAGATAATTAACAAATATATTTATATTCAAGAATGCTGAAAGAAATTGACATGGAGTAAATTCTGCGTATAAAAGTGTATTAAGAGAACTAAGGCCTATTCTATGAAAGTAAAATAATTTGGAAATTCAAAAGTCATTGTCACTATATAGAAACTTGAAATACCCTTTAAATAATTAGAAAAACAAATACTAAAACAAGAAAAAGCATAAACCAACATTTTTCTTTACCTGTTTAATTTCAAAACAAAAAATTCTTCAAAGAAAACGCATTGTAGATGTGAATATCAAGATCAAGCATCAATGGAAACAAGGTCACCCTAAAAATAGATACTGCCAATAAGAGTTTAGCAACAACTTACAAAATTGCTAGTATATAGATAGACCATGGCAAACAAGTCACTACCAAAAAAGTTTATGAAATAGAAAATTAACCACACAGTTTCCAAAATTTCAGGCCTATCAAAGAGGATATAGTTTCTATAAAATCTAAATTGAAAAATTCAAGCCGTGACATATAACTATGGCCTGCTTATTTGAAAACCATATCACTAAACTACATGTTATCGAAAGCAACCCAAATTTTATAAAACAAACATTACACACAATTTGCAAACAATGATACGATATATATCAATAGTTGATACTAGGTGCTTCCCCACAATGGGTGGTACATCTTAGCAAGCAGGCCCCCACAAATAGAAGCCAACCGACATTGTCTAACCTAACATTTGGCGTGGGAAAAAAGACAACTGGCATAGACAAGATGCCAGGATTTTAACAAGGACAAAACCTTTCGAGCCCATAAATGATGGAAATGAAGGCAATAAAGATGGAAAAACCATCGACAAAGGTGGGGGGCGTTGTTTAACCCAATTGCCATAATGAAACTAATCCCCCATCAACATTCATAATGGTTCAGCTTTACATGGGTTGTTGGTGCTTGATTTGGGTATGAATTTAGCAGTTGCCAAGGTATGCAAAGATGAAGCATTGCTTGTTGCTTGTGTTGCAAAGATGAAGCATTAACCTCCCCATTTCAAAAGTGCTTGTTGCTTTTCCTGTTGTTTGGTCTGGCAAGTGGAAAAATAACCATAATAAATCTACAGTTTTGGCCATAGTGGGGGCTTGGCTTGGGGGTTTTCCTTTCTTTGTTCCCCTGCATTGGCTGCACGTTTGGTTCTTCATTTTCAGTGATCCAAGACCACCTTATAATATGATGTTCTGTTCGAAGAAAAGATTCAATATCTGAAATACAACAAAAGTAGAGGGAATTGTTGAAGCAGGTTGTGAATAGGTATTTTCTTTTCAATTTTGAATACGCCTCCTCGGCTTCCTACTGAAGAGCTTGCAAGATTCGATGCTTAAATCCATAGTTGCAGATAGTGACATGAAAAATGCAGCCTCCTCTACACAAGTTATATGCCTCATAGCCAATTGCACCATAGGCTTGCTGCTGAACCCTACTATTGATTCAGGGGTTTTGAATTATTCTAAGCTATACGAGAATGGCGGTTTAGTGGCCGGGCCAGCTGCGGTGCCCGATTCTTTTAATGGCAGTTTTGTGGAAATTGATGAACGACTTGCAGAGGGCAGAAGATATGACAACACCCAGATAAGCCTACAATATTGACACTAACAACAAATTTGCAATAGAAATGAAATTGCACAGAATCAAATGCAGGAGCAGTGGAAAAACAAAGTACCTGTGTTTTTTTAGTTCTTTGGCTCTTTGAATCAGAATTCCTGCAACTAGAAACAATGCAACTTCTCTGTGCAAACCAACGCAAACTAAATGTGACCAGTAAACGCCATTTATGCAGCAGGGAGGGGTAGTTGCCATGACAAGATGTTCAACCACCTCCTCCATGAATAGCAAGCTATCTAATAAATTCAGAATAAATGCCAAACTGAGAAAAAAACACTGCTCTTTCACAAGACGAGCTCTCCAAATATCGCCCACGGCACTCCAGAATTGCCGGACAACTGCGGTTCTAACAAACTCAACAGTCATAGCAAAGCCTATGAACAATGCTCAGCAAAGAGGTGGAAAAGACACCAACACTGAAACTTGCAGGCGAAATGGGAGGACAGAGTAGGGCAGCGACCGAAAACCTTTACCTCCAAAGGTTTTACACAGACTCGACTTGAAAACACGTGGAGGACCAGTGGATCGAAGCAGACACGTAGGGATGGGGGTTAAGTGCCAGGACCACCGGATCGCGAAGAGGACACGCGGAGAACCACCGGATCGCGAAGAGGACACGCAGAGGAGCACGGTTGGTCGAATAGACAACGAAATGAACAGTGTTTTTTCGAACATGTTCGGAGAAAAACGCCTTACGACGTAACAAGTCAGGGCCAGGTGTCTTGTTTATTAAAATAATCATAATAATTAATCTTAATAGATGTGAGAATCACATCACAATGTTTGATTATAGATATATCACTATATACAAGTTTTATTTAAATATATAAACATCAATATATTATAATAATTATTTTATAAAAATTTAAAAATAAAATCAAATAATACTAAGTATCTTGTTGTATTGAAAAGCCTTCTACAACCCAGTGTGTAAAACTATTAAATTAAATTAATCTATACCATATTTTTGCACTATCTAGGTGATTTATACCATGTTTTTGAACTATCTAAGTGATGTTCTTGGTTGGTTTAAAACTTAATGCATGTGGCTGATTTTTTTTCTTTGCCCTTTAAGGTATGCTTTTTCCCTTTTTCTTATTTTTCAGTGTCAAGATGCATATGGTTGTCTTTTTCTTTGCATTATATGTGAGAGAATGTTCTTTCTGTATTTTGTTTTTATTTTATTTGATTTAGTTTGGATTTTTAAAATTTTTCTTTTCTTTAATAATGTGTTTTTTTATTATAATAATAATACTTAAAATTTTAAATAAACAATAAAGTTATATTGTTTTTTATTATTATATATAAACACATTTGTTTAAAAATAGATTATCTTACAATTTTAAAATTCTCTTCTTAATATCTATTAATTATTTAAAATTCTATTTTTATTTAATGATTTATATTAATTAAATTTAAATTTAAAGTAAATGAGTTAAATTATAATCAATATTTTATTGTTACAAAGTTTTCTCAAAATTATAATTAATTAATATACTTAGTAATTAACTATTAATGTAATTTAAAAATATCAAAGTGTTTGATTTAGGTTTTGGAACTAAAAAAAATTATTACTCAAAAATTAAATGAAAATTCAAATCTAATCAATTATCAACTACTTAAAAATGTTGATAGTCACTTTAATGTTGGTTAGTATACTCTTCTCCTATGACTATGATATAGTCTATGTTCTTAGTTTTTCTTTTATGATTATTTGAATGTAAATAATCTTTTTACACTTATCTTTTTATGTATTGGATTATGTTAGATGTATTGGATTTTTACACTTATCATTTAGATGTACTGGATTATGTTATATATAAGTTGCAAAAATTGCCTATAATGTTGAAAGTCTAGCCACACAAGCTTAAATAAATGACCCCATTGTAAGTGATGTATATATGTTGTCTGGATTCTTAATGTGGAGCTCAATGCCAAGCTATGACTAGCGAATGACTATGCATGTGATTCAATATGCTTTATATGTACCATGTATTGACTCTTGACGGTATGCTTTATATGTACCATGTATTGACCCTTTCGAGAGGGGACCTTTTCCTTCTTGTGTACTCCAACTCTGCTTGGTAGTGATGGCATTATTGATTGTAGAGAAATGGTGGCTAGGGCATAAGATCTCTCTAGTGAAATTCCACTTGCATAACCTTATTATGAATTGTGAATTAAATGTATGAACTTAATGGATTTATTTATAGGTGAAATGGTGGATCTTCTTTTGGGTTTAGCTTTAATGTAAACTAGCCTAAGTAATGGGATAATGATGATTAAGAAAGATTCGATCAAATACTATAATTTGTAATAACGACTTGATAAGATCCACACTTACTACACCAGTTGTTAATAATGACAACTAAACTAATGTGCTTATGGGAAGTTTTCATAATGAGCATAACCAGTCGGTTTTACTCATGTAACTTATTTCATGAAGTCTATAGTGCATGGTTGGGATACGTAATGTAGTTGTAGTCTGATAAGATGAAGGCCCGTCATGTAATCTCCTTGACACTGATTAATGAGATTCAATACTTTGCTTGCGTGGATTTTTTTCCTTATGGTGTTTTACCACATTAAAAATCCATGTCTATGATGGTGTTTCTTCTTAGATTTAGCTTTTGAATTTATAACAAGTGGTATCAGAGTCATGAGTAAAGAAAGAGGAAGAAGCTAGGTGTGTTGAACAAGGGATCGCCATTGCTCGAGATATTGCAGCTAAACGTGTTGTAAAGAGTGGACGTTGCCTGGACGTGAAGGAAACACTGCATCCACTGCTATTTTTTTGGACCGTGAAGAAGGCGTGGAGGAACCCGCATGTATGCAGATCCCGCACTTACTTGTCTGTAGAGGAGGGAGAGCCCGCGTGGAGATATTGTGGGTGGAGAAGGGTCTACAAGCCTCTGAATGGAGAAGCATCAGGTGTGGAGAACCCTGGCTTCTTGGAGACGGTAAGGGACCGTTGACCGTGAAGTTGCTGGTGTAGACAACCTGTCGTCGGATCGTGAGGAGTGTCATCGGATCGTGAGGAGAGGTGTTGTAATATTGTGAGAAGAGTGCTTGTTTGCTTTGGAACCACGAAGAGGAAGCTTGCCGCACCACCATGGAGAACGTTGTTGGTAGAGCCTGCCATAGCTCCATGGAGTTAGCTGCCAGATCTACTCTGATCACTAAAGTATTCCCTCATGTGGTGAAGGAATTCGTTGGAGGAGTCCATAGTCATGCGTGGAGAAGAGATAGGCCAACATTGTCGTTGCTAGAGAGGAGTAGACTGTGGAGAGGTTGTAGAGCTCAACGATCCGGAGAAGAAAGCAAGTGACGGTCGGTCGTGTAAGGTAAAGTCTACCTGGTTTGGTGATATATTTAAAAAAAAACATTATTATTAACTACTTTAACCGTGGAGAAAAGTGGGGTACTACCCAACCCATAGCCATCTAAGTGAAGGAGAAGCGTGGAGGCGGAGTTTTCCTGTGTTTGGGTGATATATATATTAAAAAAAAATCACAAATTTTCACAACAATGTCTAGGACAAAGCATGAAATTGAAAAATTTAATGGTAAAAATAATTCTGAATTATGGAAATTAAAGATGCGGGATTATTAGTATAGCATGGGTTGCATAAATACTTGGACGGTAAGAGCAAGATATCTCTGACTATGACATATGATGAATGGGAGGAAGTAGATTCCAGAGCACTTAACACAATTTGATTATGTCTTGCAAATGATGTGTTGTTTAACATTGTTGGAGAAAATTCAGCAACAAGCCTATGGAGCAAGTTAGAAAGTTTGTATATGACCAAATTTTTTACAATCAAAATTTATTTGAAGCGACAATTGTATGTTATGAGAATGAAAGAAGGTACAAAGATAGCAAACCATTTGAATGTTTTTAATACTCTTATTTGCCAGTTGAATAGTATGGATGTTAAAATTGATGATGACGATGAAGCAGACAATATTTTATGTACTTTACTTGAATCTTGGGGTCAAGTAGTTTCTTCCATTAGCATTAGTACAACTGATACCTTAGAATTTGACAATGTGGTTGGAGCATTATTGTCTAATGAAATAAAAAAGAAATCTAGTCTTGAAACCTCTTCGCCATAAGCTTTGGTTGTTAAAATTTGATCCAAAGAGAAAGGAGAAAATTCAAGAGGTACTTCTAGGTCTAATTCAAAGGGCAGAAATAACAAATTAAAATGTTAGTATTGTAACAAGGCTGATCATCTCAAGAAGGACTGTTGGAAAATACAAGAGTCCAAGAAAGATGACTCCAAATCATAGGCAAATTTGGTTAAGTCTGATTCAAGTATGATCGATGAGGTTTTGTCCATTTGTAATGTTTCTAAATACAATGAAGAATGACTATTAGATGCTGGTGCTTCGCACCATATCTGTCCTCATAAAGATTGGTTTGCTTCCTATCAAACAGTTAATGATGGAATAGTTCTTTTATGAGATAATCATTCATGTAACACTGTTGGGGTTGGAAATGTTAAAGTTAAAATGTTTGATGGAGTTATAAGAACACTTACAGATGTTAGACATGTACCTGAATTAAAGAAAATTTAATTTCTTTGGGAGTCTTGGATTCTTGTGGTCATAAGTTTACAAGTTCAAGTGGAGTACTGAAAGTATCTAATGGTGCTTTAGTGGTCATGAAAGCACATAAAACAAGAAACCTTTACAAACTGGTTGGAATACTCAAGTTAACAATACGTTGGTATCTGAAGAGAATTCATGATCCACTCAATTATGGCATTAACATCTTGGTCATGTGAGTGAAAGAGGACTTCGGGTATTAATGAATCGTAAATTGCTTCCAAATATGAAAACTCTGAATTTGATGTTTTGTAGACATTGTATATTTGGAAAGCAGCGTAGACAAAAATTCAAAGCATGTAGTCATGTTAGTAAAGGTGTTCTCGACTACATTCATTCTGATTTGTGCGGTCCATCTCCTACCATTTCCTATGGGGAAGAAAATTTATGTATTGTTTGTAAATAATTTTTTAAGAAAAGTTTGGGTTTATGTATTAAAAAGAAAAGTTGATGTGTTTAACATGTTTAAACAATTTAGAGTTACAACGGAGAAAAGAAATAGCAGGACAATCAAGTGTTTAAGAACGGATAAAGGAGGTGAGTTTACTTCTTTAGAGTTTGAAAATTATTGCAAAGATAAAGGGATCGTAAGAATTAAAACAAATGTATACACTCAGCAAAATAGCGTTGCAGAGTGTATAAATAGGACTCTTTTAGATAGAGCAAGGAACATGCTTAGTAGTGCTAATTTGGGGCAAGATTTGTGGGCTGAAGCAGTTTATACTGTTGGTTATCTAATAAATCAATCACCATCAACAACAATAAATTGTAAAATTTCGTAAGAGGTATGGACTGGTCATCATTGTGATTATTCGAATTTGAATTTTTATGGTTGTGAGGCGTATGCACTTACTCCTAAAAATCAATGTTCTAAGTTAGACCCTAGGTCAAAGACGTGCATTTTCTTTGGATATGATGATGTAACAAAAGGATGTAGATTGTGGGATCCTAGTGTCCACAAGATCGTCATTAGTAGATATGTAATTTTTTATGAATTCTCTCTTATTAAATTCGAAAATGTAACAGTTGATGTGGAATAGGAACAGGTACTATCAAAACAACTAGTTCAGTTGGAGAACCAATATTCACATGACTCAAAGAAGCAAGAAGAAGTTTCTGGTGAGAGAGAAGTAATAGAATATGAAGAAATTCAAGAAAATGTGGAAACCCCAAACCCTACACCAAGAAGATCAATAAGGGAGAGAAATCCTCCTAAGAGATATATCGATTTTGTTTCATCTGTTTTATTTAGTGATGATGAAGAACCTTCTTCTTTTCAGGATGCAATTGATTGTGTTAACAATCCTAAGTAGAACATGGCAATGAAAGAAGAAATGGATTCTGTAGAAAAGCAAGACATCTCCCCAAAGATAGAAAAACTATTGGGTGCAAGTGGGTCTTCTAGTTGAAGAAAAGAATTGATGGTAAGGTTGAAAATACAAAACCAGATTGGTTGCAAAAGGGTACTCTCATACAGAAGGTATTGACTATCATGATATTTTTTCACTAGTTTTCAAGCTTGTGTCTATTCGTATTATGTTAGCACTAGTTGCATTTCTTGATTTGGAATTAGAGAAACTAGATGTTAAAACAACTTTCTTACATGGATATTTAAATGAGGAGATTTATATGGAACAACCAGAAGGTTTTGTGCAACATCATAAAGAAATATTAGTTTACAAGTTCAAGAAATCATTGTATGGCCTAAAACAATGGCCCAGGAAATGGTACAAGAAGTTTGATTATTTCATGGTGAGCCAAGACTATACTAGAAGTGAATATGATCATTGTTTATACTTCAAAAGGTCAAATGACATATTCATTATCTTAGTGTTGTATGTTGATGATGTGCTTATGTGAGTAAAATCCTGGTCAAGATTAACATGTTGAAGGCTCATATGGCTATGAATTTTGATATGAAGGATCTTGGAGCTACAAAACAAATATTGGGTATTGAAATACACAGAGACAAAAGAAATGGTAAGCTTCGTTTTTCACAAGAGACGTATGTTGAGAAAATACTTGTAAGGTTCAAAATGAAGAAGGAAAAGTTTGTGAATGTTCCTTTGGCTTCCCATTTTAAGCTTTCTTCAACTTTATGTCCTAGTAGTGTTGAAGAAAATTAGTATATGTCTCATGTACCATATGCCAATGTAGTAGGATGTTTAATGTATGCAGTGGTGTGTACTAGACCTGATATTTCACATGCAGTAAGTGTTTTTACGGTAAATACATGGCAAATCCGAGAAAAGAACATTGGAATGTAATGAAATGGGTGCTTCGATACCTAAGAGGCACAAGTGACTATTGTATCGCCTTTAATAATAATAGTGATTATGTATGCGATTTTGTTTATTCATATTTCACAGGTGATTTAGAAAAGAGAAGGTCTACTTCAAGTTATGTCTTTACTCTTGCAGGTGGAGCTATAAGTTGGATGTCAAAGATTCAGGAAACAATTGTTTTATCCACTACAACAACTGAATACATTGTTGCCTCACATGCTTGCAAAGAGGCGATTTGTCTTAGAGGTCTGCTTAGAGAAATTGGAAGGTTGCAAAACAATGTGCATGTCTTCTGTGACAGTCCAAGTGTTATACATTTTGCTCCAAATAATGTTTATCATAGTAAGACTAAACATATTGATGTAAAGTATCATTTTGTAAGACAAGTCATTGGTGAAGATGGAGTAGATCTAAACAAGGTTCATACTAAACAAATTGTGCATATATGTTTACAAAACCAGTGTTATTAGAGAAGCTACAATGGTGTGTAACTTCTCTTGGTTTAAAAAAAATGTGATAAATAGTCTTGGGCAAAGTATTAGAAAATTTTGTTGTCAAAGTGGAGATTGTTAATAATGAAAACTAAACTAATGTGTTTACGAGAAGTTTTAATAATGGGCATAACCGACAGTGGTTTTATTGATGTAACTTATTTAATGAAGCATATAGTGCATGGTTGTGATATGTATTGTAGTTGTAGTATGAGAGATTGAAGTCCCATCATGTAATCTCCTTGACATTGATTAATGAGCTTCAACACTTTTCCTGCGTGGATGTTTCCAGTTATGGGGTTTCACCACATTAAAATACCTGTCTATGATGGTGTTTCTTCTTAGATTTAGTCTATGAATTTGTAACACCATTTTGGAGGGTGCACATGCATTAATGAATTGACAAAGTAATGTCTTGTACCTTAGGGTGAGAGCACATATTTCGAAGGATTTCCTACATTCTTTGCATGTAGAAAATAGGGTAAACATTGCGCTATGTATTTTTTGGTCAACTTTGATTTGACTTAGCTCAATATGAGATCACTAATGTCACATGATGATGGAAATGAGGGATAAGATTTCCACAGTCATGTTTCCATATGAAAACACTAAAGACTAAACACGTGAGAGAAATTAGGTTGATAGAAGTGACATAAGAGCATAGAGGTTGTGTTGTTAAGAAAACTCCATTTTCCCACTACATGTTTCTCATTGTGTCCTTTATAGCCAAGTTATTGTTTTTCCAAATTATTTAAGAAGACAAGCATGATTGTTTAGTCATTGAATGGTTCTCTGGAGTTCTTATTTGTGAATACATTTGTTGTGCCTAAAAGCAATTTGGTTGGGTGAGTGACCTCTTAGTCTATAACCAGTGTTCTTCACCTTGATGTCAACCTTTTCCAGCACCACCTTCTTGGATTCAACCATATCTCCCACAAAGTGGTATTGCACAATAATATGCTTCATTTTAGCATGATAAGCAGTGTTCTTTGCCATTAATATTGCACTATGACTGTCAAAATCTAACCTTACAACTTGTACAAATCTAATATATGAACACAATATCTGCAACCATACAAATTATTTACTTGCATGGGTGGCTTCCATGTATTGATCTTATGTAGTTGAGTGTGTGACTACAACCTATCTCTTTCTCATTCAATTGATAGCTCCTCCAAATAGGTTAAACACATAGCCACTTGTATAATTTTCACGATCAATATGTCCAATCTAGTCTGCATCAATAAATCCCTGCACCTCTATTGTTTTGTCTAGTCCAAGTTTTCCTTGGTAGCATATTGCATAATCTATGGTGCCATGCAAATACATAAAGACATATAGGGATTGTAAGGTGACACAACCCACATGCAAATAATATAACACATACCGAACAATATACTATGCATTTTCACATCATATAGGGATTGTAAGGTGACACAACCCACATGCAAATAGTATAACACATACCGGACAATATACTATGCATTTTCACATCATGTTGATGTTGATTTGGCTTTATTTATAAAATATATTGTTTGCATGTTAATTATTTATAATATTAATGCTTTCTCAGTTTTTAAATTAAATTTGATTAAATTTGAAATGCATCACTCATATTTCAAATTTTAGATGGCATATTTGAGATGTATATTTGACATATATATTGATTTTGATATTAGCATTCGTGCATATTATGTGTGTTCATATCATATTGATGTTGATCATGTTGTTTATAAAAATTGTGTATACCAATGATTAACATCATTAATTGTTTCTCTATTCCAAAATCAAATTTGAGATGTATCAGTATTTAAATTAAAGATGCCATATAATGTTTAACTATTGTGATTTCTAAAGTTTATATTTACACTCTTTGTTGATGTGATCACTGAAATGATAAGCTATCGTGATTACTGAAGTTTATATTTATATTTTTCATTGATGTCAATTAAATACTTTTTAATTTCAATCTGTTTCTTAATTAATTTAGTATAAATATGTTAAATTTTAATTAAAATTTTGATTTCATCAAAATAAATATGATATTTTGTTTTTTCAAAATGTTTCCCGAGAATATATTTAGAAATACTATGTTCATTGTAAATAGAATTTCTATCAAATTGAATGACAAATTTTAGAGTGGATGGAATGCACTTTGTTATCTTACTATTTTTTCATTGCATATTATATAAATATCAAACCTCTGGCTCCATAAAATGAAGATGGTTTTCTTTGTATAAATTACATTCAATTTGAAATCAATCCTTCAATGGAATCACAAAATACTAAATAAATAAACACATTATACATTAATTTAATTTGTAACCAACTAAAATAGTTTGATTAAAAACCATCAAAGTTGGATATTCTTAGTAGTCTCCTTATAATCAAACAATTATTTGTAAGCTTTGATGGAAGATTTAAATGAAATATAACAACGTTTAGTGCCAATTGTAAATCTTTAGTTGGAATTATAGTAAGCATGGATAAGTAAAATGAATAACAAAAGTATTTGAAGTCAATACAACAATATATTCAATATGATATTTTGAAGTTAATACAACAATATACTCTATATGAGATCTTCATGTCACACAAGAATAGAACTTGGGTGTGAAGGATAACATTCCATCCCACAAACACATGAGCTAGACCCAATTGACTATTTCTACTGCCTCTGTCAAGCTTGAAAAAAATACTTGATGTATTGGATAAACTATTAGTGAAAACCCGGGGTCTCTAAAAACAAACTGGTACTGTTAACCGGTTTTCCCTAGAAAGTGATTCCGGAGGACATAAATATTCTCATTTAAAAAGACACTCACTCAACATGATGGGTATTAAAAAAGAAGAGGACCAACCATAGTTTGATTTCATCCAAAATCAAGAAGAATGAATTCAGGAAGTAGTGGAGCTTGTTTCTAAATTTAAAAAGATGCCAAAAGATCTTCCTGAGAAGTATTTATTGATCTTTCATCATGACAGAGCTGGATCCTCATCTCACAATCATAGTGGAACTCCTCCTTTTCCTTCTCCTCCAACATTACAAGATCCTCCACCTCCCATTCCAGATAGGGATGAACTAATGGGAGAAGTAACTAATCCCTCTTTTGCTCCTTCTCAAAGCTTCCATTTTGGAATCAATGGAATAAACAATTCTATCTCCAAGATGTAGGGACAACCCATTTTAAGAATCGAATGTCAATCCCGGATTGAGATTCATGATGCTATAGAATTTCTTCGCAATTGGTTCATTTACAAAAAATATCAGGATCCTACTATTTCTACGCAACAACTTGTAGTACAGTTGGTAGATGGAATATTTGGGTTAGCACATGAATGGTGGCAAAAAGAAACTAGAGATTAAATGCTTGGTTGTACAAATGTAGACTGATAGTTGTTAATTGTCGAATCTTAATACAATTTTCAATACTTGATTATTATTTCACGATAATTCTTCAATCATTTATTTCATCCCACAATTTCGGTGCATATCAATATTACTTGCAGCAGAAAATAAAACAAGGATAAGTGAAAGATAACCATGCACAACAGACACAGAGTTATTTCCTTGGTAAACCCAAAAGGGAGAAAATCTAACAAACTTTTCTCAAAAGAAATAAATCCAATTCAAGTACAATACCAAATATGAAGTTGAAACTTAGCAGAAGATGAGGTTCTCCCTTCACCCTCCTTCCCAAGAAATCCTAACAAGGGTAGATAATCTTCCATGACAATAAGAGAGCCCCAAAAGTTATGCTTCTTGCCTTTGCTAGGCCTTCCTTGGAGGTGCATACTTCTAGAGAGAAGAATATGTGTGGTGTGAATGTGTCAAATGAAGTGTGAGAACACTTCTATAAATATATTCTTCACTTGACTTGATTTTCACTCTTGAGGCTGACTAGTATTTTTGTCTTCTAGGTCCAAGTTACCCCTTTTGTTGGGGTAGTTTTGCTCTTTCTTGTCTTCCACTTTATTTGGCACTTCTTCAATGGGTTGTCTTGAACTCTTTGGCCATTTATTCATCATAGAAAATTTCTCCTTGTTGATGTCTAACTCCTCACATGTTGTTCACATTCTTCCGTAGATCTCTAATGTTGATTCGACCATACTATAAGAAGTCCCGAACACTTCTCTGAGCCAATTTCAAATACAACATTAAATTAGACTTTGTAGAATATCACAAGGGATGAAATCCCTTAACACATAGACAAGTCAACTCACTCTACTAGAATATATCACTCCAATCATGAGCACTCCCACATAGAGTATGCATGTGAGCTCTATCCTTTTGACACTCGTAGTCAACCCACATGACTAGATAAAGGCTAAGCAATTGACCCTCAAGACACATAGTCAATTCACATGACTAATTAGGGCTACAAAGGGGCCATTCTCTACCAACCATTGGTCAATAAAACACATGGACAATATGGGAGAATGATTCGTAAAATGTTTTCCCGATGGTGGAACCATGGGGAACATCAACACTAAAAACTCTTGGTAGAGAATTCTATAGCCCAATAGACAATGAATATTATGAGCATTTGGATTCACTTTTTATGTCCCAACATCTCTGTGATCTTAATCAGCATGAGAAATATTTTCATTCCATGTAGTAGTTGATGATTTCTTAAAAAACTGTTGATAAACCCGCTTTTCTCAAGCACGCTATTCATAAATTTATAAGACATGTCCTTGATGTTGTTGAACAATTTTCGAAAGATAAATAGATCACCCTCGATGGTATCTCCCTTGCACAACTCCATGCATATATGTTGCAATTTTGGGAAGAAAACTGCTCAGAACATCAAGCAGCTAAAGATTCCAAACACATACTTCTATGTTTTCCTCATGTTTTTGTAAGAAAGTGGCAAAGACTCGTGATTGGGGACATGGTGCTCATAATTGTGTTCATTTTAGTAAGGAATCTTGTAATCGCAAGAAAAAGAAGAATTTTTTTTATAGTAGCCCTACTAGATTTCATCTAGATAAGCCTTATAAGTATAGAGAGCCAAATAAGTTCTAGAAGCATAAATCTTAGAAGAACTAGACCCAACATGGTGGGATCTAGCTTATTGTTCCCAAGGTGACTATCCTGATTGAGAAATTGTCTTTCTTCCATCGATAGATGATGATTCTAAATCTAAGCCCGATCTTCTTACACTTAATAAATATGATCCTTCCGAGTCATCCTCTTTTGACTCCGAGGATGCAAATTTAGTGGGGTGTGATGGTCCTCCTAAATATTCATTCTATATGTTTTCAGCGTTAAGAACTCTTATAATCTCTCCACACCAAAGACTCCTAGATGACATTGAAAAAAAATTGTATGAGTTACCAATCTATCAGTATGTACATAGACAAGAACTAAAGGAAGAAAACAAGTAATTGTTGTCCCAGATCAAGGCCGAAGAAAATAAAGAAGAAGGGACAAAATATTCTTCATAAAGCATAAAAAAGAGTCTAGATTTCGATAACCCTATTAATCTATACAAGAATTTTCTAGAGAAATATGAAGACAAGTAGAAGTGTAGATCATACAAAGAGAATCTCTTGAGACTACAGATAAAATAAGAACATAATTCTCTCAGAAGAACTATAAAGAAAATTAAATAATTAAAAATAATGTTGGAAATAATTGTTGGGTATATGTTATATTCTTTGCATGTGCACGTGGAGGGGAAGTGCGCATGTTAGCGCTACATATGACGATACCTGTCGACACCTTCACGGAAACAAACCGCCTAACCTAATTATGTTTGGCCGTTTCCGATGCGAGCACAAGAAAGCCAACATTTTTTTTTGTTTTTTGGCTATTTTGGGAAATTTTCTAAAAATATGTAATTTAATCTCGGTTGAGGGATTGAGGTTTATTTTTTACTTCCTAGAAGAAATGGTCCTAGAAAATATTTTTTTTTCGTTGGGTATTCATCCATATATGGGATCCTGCTTTCTCTTTGCTTAATAAGACAAGATCTTTGCTTGGCCTATCTTGGGTGTATTTCATGTGCCACAGTGTAGCCCAGGGATCATTCGTATGGGTGCACCACCTCCACCATAATTTGGCTCCTAGGACCTCACTTATTTTCTCTATATCCCGGAGACCTAGATTTCCCCTGTCCTTTGGTTGGAAAACCTTGTCCCATCCTACCAATGTTTTTTTAGATTTTTCTCTATTACCCTCCCACAAGAAAATACGTTGGACATTGTGTATTTCTTTGAGAATTTTGTTCATGGCAGTCAAAACTAAGAATAAATAATCGGCATTGCCTGGAGAAGTTGCTTTACTAGGATCAGTGTGCTCAGGAAGTTTAAAGGCCTTGTTATCCACCATGATAGCTTCTTACTCATGTGGTCTAGAAGATACTTCCATGACACCTTCCTAATTGTCCCTTCCGCCATAGGGGCTCCTAGATATTTTGACGAGAGTGCTCCCACAGAAAAACCAAGGATGCGAATGATATTCCTTTGTGTCACCCTAGGGGTATTGAAGAATAATATTTGGTATTTTTATGGGTTTACTTCTAAACCGAAATCCTTGGAAAAGATCGTCAAACAATTCTTGAAAGATATTTCCTCTTGGACTGAAGGGTGCCCCATTAGCATGGTGTCATCCACAAACTGTTGATGGGTTTAATTCTATGCACCCATGTGAAGGTATAACCCACAAATGTATCATCTAGATGAATGGGTCTTGATTAGACGACTAATTCCTTCTGTCGTGATAATGAAAAGGAAGGGAGATATGGGGTCCCCCTGTCAGATACCTCTGGTAGGATTTAATGTGCGGATGGGAGAGCCATTCAATAAAATTGAGAAGAATTTGTAGGATACCATGTTCATAACCCACTCTATCCATTCACCTCCAAATCCAAAATCTTTCAAGACTTCTCTCGTATACCGCCAACTTAGTTTATCGTATGCTTTGGCTATGTCAAATTTAACAAGCATGCGCTGTTTTTTAGCAATTTTTAGGGAGTGAATAGCCTCATGGACAAGAATAATTCCATTCACGATTTTTCTTCCTTTCATAAACCTTGATTACTCCGGACTAACCAGGAGGAGGAGGATCGCCTTCAATTTGTTGGCAACAACTTTAGATACTATTTTGTAAATGACATTGCAAAGAGATATGGGTCTAAATTTACCTGGTGTAGCTGCTCCCTCTGACTTAGGGATGAGAGTTAATAAGGTCGCATTGAAAGCACTTAGAACTCCCCTAGCTTGGTGAGATTCCTTAACAATTTCCCAAACCTCGTGTTTTATGAGATCCCAAAAGAAGTGGAAAAAGTTGGAGGTGAAGCCATCTGGCCCTGGATCCTTTCCTAAAGTTATCTGGTGCATTGACTCCTCAACCTCTTGCAATTATATAGGTTTGATCGATATCTCATTGTGTTCTTGAGTAACCACCGTCGAAATGAGTTGTGTTAATTTTTCAATATCTTGTTGTCAGTTCATTTGATCCTCTTGGCATGACCTGTTTGAAGTGGTTGACCAGGTCCTCTTCTATCTCCGCTCTGGTCTCAACATGCCTTTCATCCTTCTTCCTCAGTTTGAGAATCTTCTATCTCTGCCTGTTTTGTATCACCGTGTTGTGGAATAATTTTGTGTTGTATTCTCCTTCCTAAAGCCATTGATTCCTTGAATTTTTCTTCCAATATATTTCTTCCTGTCACTCCCTCGCGACTAGTTGGCTTAAGAGGTATTTTTCTTGTTGCTTGGGGTCTTCCTCATAACCTTCATTCACACCTATTCTTTGGATCTCTTCTAGATAGATGATCACTTTTCTTTTTATCTAGGAATATGTTTCCAAACTCTTCTTTGTTCCAAGTACAAATCCTCGCTTTCAAAGCCTTCAATTTCAGTTGAAATTGGTACATCTCTTATCCCATAGGGGGGGACAATTCCTGCCACCACTTCTGAACTAAAGATTTGAAGTCTTTGTGTTCAATCCAGAATTGCAGAAATATGAACGGTTTCTTGTTAGGGTGTTCAAGCCATTCCCACTACAGGAATATTGGTGAATGATTTGACCTAGTCGTCAGATGGACGCTCGCAAACATCTCTCCCGCTTCTTTGACAATATCCTCTGTGACTAAGAATATGTCTAATATTTATGCTATGTGGTATTCCCCTCCTCGACGATTGTTCCATGTGAACCATCCATTTCTTGTTTCTAATTCAACAAGTTATCTTTCTTCAATGAAGCTCTTGAAGGATTCTTGGAATAAATCCAAATTCCTTATCCCCCCTTTATTTTCCCTCGGATAAGTTATTAGATTAAAGTGCCCTCCCATAAACCATGGGATACTACCTATTTTCCCATTATCGATCGTAAAAATTCTAGAAAAGAGGGTTTTCGGGGGAACACACTTGGGCCTGATATGTTTGTTAAGGTTCCCTTTTCTCCTGAGTCCAAGATCGTGAAATCTGTTATTAGAGAGAAATGGGTTGCCCAAATATTTGATATGTTGATTAGTTCTGGGCACCACAGAGTCACATGTCCTCTTGTTGTCCCTTTAGCATCAACATTTGGTGTCCTACAGCCTTTCCAAATCCTTTGTCCTGTTGGACACACCAAGAATATAGAGAGTGGGGGGTGAATCTGTGTGTGCAGTCTTTATTAATTTTTCAACTTTTATAATCAACAACTTATTCAATATTATGCATTATCACATTATCATTATATCATCATCAGCATTGTTATCATCATCATATCATCATCATCACATAGAAAGCATAGCAACACAGTACACAAGATTTTTACGTGGAAACCCAAGTCCTAGGGGGGAAACCGCGGAATCCTTTTTAAAATAGTTTTCCATAAATAACTGGAAGGAAGAAACAACCCCCTTATTACAAAGACTTCAATTTTCCAGCTTCAACTGGAAGGAGTCTACGGCCCCCTGATTTACAGGCTGCGACCTGAAGGAAGTTGCCACTCCCTAGTTTTCCGAAGTCAACCAAAAGGAGGCTACGACCTCCTTTCCTTGCCCCGTCCTGCCACCCTGATATGAATATAGAAACAGCTAAAACACAACCACATTGATTCTACGGACCTGTTAATCAACACTTGTGCTACACTACACAATCTGTACCACACTGCACAACCTGTACCACACTGCACAACAACTGCCACTGCTAGCCACTGCTCATTATCTGATCACTACTCATCAACCGATCACTGTCCATTGTATCACAATACTCATCAACATTTACAATCAACCTATACTAATTAATCTGTTTCTCACATCAACCAACTCAGTCAATATGAGTCTGCACACCAAACTCAGTCCACCTGGGTCAAACTAACTGCTCGTACAACTCATCCAATCTGAGTCAAACCAACTACACATAAGGCAACTTGTGCCAATATTTCTCAACTGTACCGAGATNATCATCATCATCACATAGAAAGCATAGCAACATAGTACACAATATTTTTACGTGGAAACCCAAGTCCTGGGGGGAAAACCACGGAAGCCTTTTTAAAATAGTTTTCCAGAAATAAATGGAAGGAAGCAACAACCCCCTTATTACAAAGACTTCAATTTTCCAGCTTCAACTGGAAGGAGGCTATGGTCCCTTGATTTACAGGCTACGACCTGAAGGAAGTTGCCACTCCCTAGTTTTCCGAATTCAACCGGAAGGAGGTTACGACCTCCTTTCCTTGCCCCGTCCTGCCACTCTGATATGAATATAGAAACAACTGAACCACAACTGCACTAATCCTGTGGACCTGTTAATCAACACTTGTGCTTTACTGCACAACCTGTACCACACTGCACAACCTGTACCACACTGCACAACAACTGCCACTACTAGCCACTGCTCATTATCTGATCACTACTCGTCGACTGATCACTGTCCACTATATCACAATACTCATCAACATGTACAATCAACCTGTACCAATCAATCTGTTTCTCACATCAACCAACTCAGTCAATCTGAGTCTACACACCAAACTCAGTCCACCTGGGTCAAACCAAATGCTCATACAACTCATCCAATCTGAGTCAAACCAATTGCACATAAGGCAACTTGTGCCAATCTTTCTCAACTGTACCAAGATGCTTGTGTACCTATACCAAATCAATCATATATTTGTGTTAACCTAATCAAGTGCTTTGATAGTCAACCAACCCTTCTTACTTGGCCTAGTTCATCAAGTAAAAGACACATTTGAGAAACCAAGAAACTTGACATACTATCAACCAAACTTTTTCCAAACACACTCAACTCAATGACACCATAACAAACCTCAATCATAGTCAAGGAATACTTGATAGTTNCTCAATCACAGTCAAGGAATACTTGACAGTTAAACATGATATACTTCAACCAAATAACCTCAACCAATAAGATAAAAGACTTAACCAACTATGTCAAACTGAATCAATATCATAAACTCTTAGACACAAAAGGATTTTCCACTCTAGTCAAATCAAGTCAACAAATCAAACAAATATCAAGCAAATAATCACTTACAACATTGTCAAAGGTTGTCATTAACAATCCAACTCCACTTAGGTCAAAGACACAATGATCAACACTTGTAAAACTAGTTTTCAAGGAAAACGTTTAGGTCGATCAAATAAATAACTCACAATATCTAATACTTACATGTCAACTTCTCATTCAATACTACACTTATACAACAATCAAGATAAACACCAAGATCTATCCAAGATAATCATCAAGATCTATATCAATATCACATCAAGGTATATGCCAAGAAAACCATCACCATAGCTTCCATAACATATTGAATGACTTTAAAGAGATATACCAATATATAGCCTCACATACTAAGATCAAAGATGAACTCTATCCATGAGAGACATGTGTCATTACAAGAGAAACCATGAAGCACGAACCATACCTTATTGAAGATAACAAGATGGAGAAAAAGTAGAAAACCCAAAAGAAACTCTATATCCTGTCATCACACAGCCCTCGTAACAAGCTTTCCAAATAGCCAAAAATTTTGTAATTCCAATTTCGTAGGAGAAAGTTATGCCTATTTTAGTGAAGATGCCCATAAAGTTTTATGTCACACAATTTCGCACTTTTCTCCAAATTGTGCGAAATTCGTAAGAGAAGTGGTGATGAAAAAATGAAATGCTTGATATTCTATTTATATTGTATAGAAAAAATATTACCTTGAGCCGACATGCAATTCAAAATTACAAATAATTAAATTCTCTTTTGTTTAGTCAGCTTACCCAAAAAGGTGGGGTACCCTAACTTCAAAAATTCATATCTCTTCAACCATAAGGAGCCATGTGACGTACCACCTACCATTGGAAATGGAACGACAAGGGATATCTCCCCGTGATGGGTTTATTTTCAATCCCATGGTCCAATACCCTTAAAATCTTCAATTTGTTCAGGATGTCAAAGACCCCACACATGAGGGTGCAAAAGACCATACCACCAACTACAAGAGTTTCAAAGTCTTCTTCAACATATCAAGGCACGTCCATGGGCTCTACCTCCATCTAAATCCTAATATCCATATAACCACAAATAGGACCATACATCATCATGGTTCAAGGTCTCCATATCATTAAAAACATATCCAATGGTTCCACTATATATCTTCATCACTATAAGAGTACCAACACCCCAAAAGAGGGGTACAAAGACCTCACCACTAGTTTGCAACACCTTACGGGCTTCATATGCATGATCATAAGGCTACTACATGGCAATGACCATATAGCGTCCAAGGGACATCAAAACATTTATGTGGGTTCAATACTTAAACTTTCAAGGACACCAAGGACCCCATAAGAATGGGTTCCAATATACCACCATCAGTGTGGGTTCCAACACCTAAGTCTCCACATGCAAGAGTATCAAGATCTAATATTGTGGACTCAAGGACCTCACAAGAACTTAACAACCTCAAGACCATCCAATGAAAGCAATGGGATTCACCATCAACACATCAAATACTTTACACACATGAGCCACATCAACCATCCAACAACCAATCAAGAGACTAAGACAAGTACAAGCATAACAAGCAGCACAAAGACTAGTAACCAAATATCAAACATGAGTAAGGAACTCGACAATGGACTCAAATGGGACCAAGATGCAACTTAGGGGCACTTGAGCAAGTCAATGGGTAACCAGGGCTTTTGTCATTGTTCCAAGGCCTCCAAGGGCTTCAAGCTTGGGCTTGGATAAGGTCAAAAGCGCTCGTCTTGCACAAAACAACCACAAACTCAACACTAACCCTTAGGGGCTCCACAAGGGGGGCACCAAGGACTCAATAGTTGGCATCAATGACCATACACTGTTGGAATCAATGACAAATTAATCACATGTCCTCTTGCTGTCCCTTTAGCATCAACATTTGTTTTCCTACAGCCTTTCCAAATACTTTGTCCTACATGTTCAAGTGTTTCTTATTTACATTTCGTCTCTTGGAGAAAAAGAGCAGTTGGTTTCTCCTTCTTAAACTTATTTGTAATAGTCTTAATTTTCCTAGGGTGGTTTCAACCCCGAATGCTCCATGAGATTATTTTCATTGATTCACTCAGTTAAATTCAGAAAAGGACCCTACTATTATGGGATACTGGCCTGATTCAATAAGCTTAACTCCTATTTTTGCTATCCTTTGCTTATTTGTCTTCCTACCTCTCTGTGGATCCTCCTCAGGTTGTTTTCGTCTGTTTCCCTTTCAGGGATTAGTTTTTATCCCGAGTTATTGATTGGCCCTTGTTTTGATGATCTCTTCCTGCAAGATCTCCAACTGTCACCGAGACACATAACCTTTCCCATTTTCTCACATTCTTTCTCAATCTTGTCTAGATCTAGCTCCCCCAGTTCCATGTCCTCTACCCCTTCTTCCTCCGTAGCTTCTTTCTTCTCTTCTAGATCAGGCTCCTCCACCTCCTTGTACTCTGTCTTGCTCAATTGGTGTTTTTGTGTATCGTCCTTATCGTCAAGCCTCTCTTCTTCTTCCTTCTCACTTAAAATAATGAATCAGTTGGTGTTGTTTGATTTCCCCCTTTGTGCCCTCTTCCCTGCTGTTGCGTGGGACTTGATCGAGGTTTCCTTCTGTTCCGAATCTAAAAAAATCCATCCTTGTCCTCCATCTTTTCTAGCGCTTGCATGGAGATCAAAGGTTGTTGACTATTCTTTAGGTAATTTTGTCTAAAATGTCCATATTCATGGCATTTCCTACATCTAAATGGAATACGTCATAGTCAATCAGTTTATGCCATTCTTCATTGTCCCAATTTATATTGATGTCCTCTGGTAGCTCTTTTGATAGATCCATATATACACAAATGCGAGAGAATGTGGTATACCTCTATTTTATGGTTTGTTCTGCTACTTTCACAAACTCCCCCATAGTGTTCCCAATGTTTTGAAGGATCTTTTGGTCCCAGTACTCACATTGTCGGGAGTACATATAGATCCATATTGGAGCAACCCTCATTTCCTCTTTCTCAGGATTGAATCTCTCTTTCCATGGCTTAAGATAGAGGCCTGCTGAAAATAAAAAATAAGGGCCCCTTCCAAGATATGATCTTGATCCTCATAATTGCCTTTGGGGTTCCAAGTATACTTGATCTGGATCTCTTTCCTTCAACCATATTCCAATAAATTTTCCTATCAAATCTTTCTCCTTCCAAAGCTCTACCTTTTCTCGTAATTTTTCGGATCGGATATGAAGCGCAAGGATAGTCTGTGTGCATGGGAGGCAGCCTCTCAAGCCTGTTTTTATCGTTTAGGGTGGGATCCTTAAACTCCCAGCTTCCCTGAACTCTCCATCACTGACCCCGTGTCCTTATCTTATCTGTTGTTGTGTCATCATATCCGATATGGAGGGGGAGTAGCCCCCTCCCTATTTCGTCGTTGCCATATCCCAAAACCAGCGACTTGTTGGCCTTCACTCCGAATTGCCCTCGTGATTTATGCTTGCTCGAAACCCTAGAACCCTTCCTTAGTTCCCCTTCCTTCAAGAGGTACCATTTTTTGTTGATTTATACTGCTTCATGCACTTCATTGATCTATGCAATGGAGCGCCCTAATGTTCTATCTAGAGCTCCCACGCGTTGATTCTGGGCTTATCTCTTCTTTGTGAAGGCGAACCATCCATATAATAGTAGGTTAGTAGGGCCCTTTTATGTCATTTAATGTTTATGTACAACAATAAACACAAATGAAAGTATCACATCCATTCCACCTAGCTCTAAAAACTAAGGAAGACAACTACTAAACCTACTCATTATGAGCTTATTTAAAACTGAAATAGTAATGATTGTAAATTTAGTGGGATTATTATAAAAATGGCCTATTTTGATTGTCAAGATAGTTTCTAACTCTAATGTATTGTCTATATTCAATGCAACATGACTTATCATGAACAAAAACTTCCATGAAAACAAAGAGTATTTTTTTGTAATCCTATTATGTGCATTAGCATATGCCTTTTATCTATCAAGCACATTGCCACAACCCAAAGAATCCCCAACAACAAACTTTGACTTTTTCATGGTGACTTGTGGCATTGGCAATAACATAACACATAGAGAATTCAAATGGTATTAACAAATTTTAATCAAACAAAAATTTGACTATGGGTAACCAAATTTATTTGTAGCAAAATTTCACCTCTCTCAACTCTTCAAAAAAATGGGTTGTTTTCTTTTGCATGGTTGTCTTTTCAATGTTGACTTTTCAACGAACATGTCAGAAGGATAGAATAATTGTCATTAAGAAGTAAAAAAATACTAAATGTATTTTATTCGATGTCCCATCGACAATAGTTAGAACAATTGTCATTAAGAAGTAAAAAAAATACTAAATGTATTTTATTCGATGTCCCATCAACAATAGTTTCTCAACTGTAAAAGATGTCTTTGATCCAATAAAGAAATGTCACTTATGCGATGTCACAAACTCCACTTAAGTGATGTTTTCTCAAGGATGTCTCTCAATCAATGTTTGTTGGGGTCAAAACTAGAAAAATGCTTGAAATGGCATTTTTCGTTGGATTTTGACATTAAAAATGTTTTATTATTATTATTATCAAATGTTAGTTCAAACATTGAATTTCAACCCCAAATGTAGTGGCGTGAATCCTTAAATTTAGGCCTTGATCAATTTGTGTGGTATCAATGTTTTTTTGAGCATTAAAAGATCTATATTGTCTCATGATTGTCTCTTGGACCATTTTTGTATAAGAATTGATTAAACATTATAGAGATAGATAGAGATAGTATGCAACACATTCTTTAGTCAATTAACAAATATCACACAAAGAAGTTCAATGGAAAAGTACATTCAATACTTACAAAAGTTGAGTATTGACTCTTGGTCCATTTTTGTAGAAGAATTAAATAAGCATTATAGAGATACTACACAACACTTTCGTTAGTCAATTGACAAAT
The DNA here is from genome assembly GCA_001517045.1 of Pseudotsuga menziesii. Lineage (NCBI taxonomy): Eukaryota > Viridiplantae > Streptophyta > Pinopsida > Pinales > Pinaceae > Pseudotsuga > Pseudotsuga menziesii. Next base: position 108,535 of record LPNX011062007.1, on the reverse strand, counting down.
ATCTCATAAAGAAGTTCAATGTCAAAGTACATTTAACAATTTCAAACATTGAGTATTAGAGTGAAGGATATTCCATATCATAACTTTTTGGATTTCTTTATGAGGAATTAATGGAAGGCATTCAACACAAGGTGCATCTATTTGAGCCTACATCCTTGGATGAGTATTTCAGCATGGAAAAGAAAGTTGAAATTAAAAATACATTTATTGGAAGGGTTGCAACTAACACCTACAAAGATCACCATGTTTCAACATTGAACCTCACTTAACCTACAAGTTTGACACCTTAACAAATGGATGAGAGGAAAGCAAAGGGAGAATTTCAATTGTGGGAGTAAGGGGTATAGGTGTGGTGAGAAGAAATTATTTTACATAGATTGAGAAGAGGAAGAAGAACAAGAGATAGAACCTTATAAGGATTTTTTTTTAAAAAGAGGAAATTATTCCACCATTTCTTGTCATACTTTATTATACATTAGGCTAACTCCCCAAACTCTTGAGGTAGATTGCTATATCAAGAAACAAAAGGTAATATTATTGATTGACTATGGTAGTGCCCACACAATTCATTAACCAGATATGAACAAAACTTCTCAAATGATTTATATATCCAACACCAAAGGTTTAATAATGATTGCAAATAGGGCACCATAAATAGTTCAAGGAAGTTACATATTAGTAAGCCCATTGTTGGGTGTTATTTCTTGGACAATCCAATTATACCAATCCTAATGGGCGGTTTAATGTGCTCTTAAGGGTTCAATGGTCAAGAAAATTATGAACAATATTTGTAAATTTTCAATATCTTTTCATTAGATTTTTCATAAAAGGCAAATAAATTGAACCCAAATATGTTCAAGGGGGAACATCTAGGGTGGTGTTCTCTAACAGCAAGAGAAAACTAATAAAAATGGGACATCTAGGTGTAATGCATAGTTGTTCTCTCTAGATGTTCAACAATCTAACCCCTCTCTCCCTATGGATCTCCATAGAGTTATTAATAATCATTGCAAGTTTTTTTCCAATATGCCCAAAGGTCTTCCTCTTACTCGAGAGCATGATTGTGCTACTCAACTCATTTAAGTGAGCATCCTTGCTAACCTTTGGCATTACAAATATATGTATACCCACTAAAGAGTGATATTGGATGCATGGTTCAATACATGCCAGAGGTATGTATCATTCAACTTAGCCAAAATATTTTTTCTTTTCCAATGGAGATGGTTCACAAAAAAGGATTCTTCATTGTTGAGCTTGAATATTCCCCCGTTTATAATGATTCATGTGCATCATCATCCATCCATCACATCACCTTTGAGAGGGAAACTTAAAATTAAAACAGTGGGCGTTACATCTAAACCAACAATAGGTTCTTCCATTATTGAAGGACAACTTGGCTATAGCGCAAGACAATGTGAAACATCATATTAGATGATAGTTGGGAAAAATCTATGCCTAAAATCATGTTCCTCATGTTCAAATATGTATAATAGTTGCTAAGCATACTTAGTTGTCCATTCATAGATGCCATGTTTTATTTAACACTAATCAATTTTTAAATAGGTAGACAAAAGATCCTATAACCATTGTACATTGCCCAAAACTCAAGTCTAATTCCAAAATTACATTTCTCTTACTTTTTTACCCCCATATCAATTTATTATACACTTCATACCCATGGTGACCTTGGCTATTAGTTTGTAGATGAGATTTATTAAAAACCAATGTTAATTGACAAGGATTTTTTAAGTGATGAATTAAGTCTGATTTTTCCCGCCTTGGGTGACTAAAAGCTTCCAAGATGACATTGTGTATTTATGGGAGGGAAACAAATTCACCTTCTTTTATTCATCAATTCTATTTTAAGTCATTTTAATCATTTTCCATTAATAACTTCACCTTATTATACCTGCCTCAGCAGGTATATTGTAATCAATCGAATTCAAACTGCGTTGACTTTGGGTATTAGTTGGTGCATATCGGTGCATATTTAAAAGATTAAAATCTCTATTCCAAAGTTTAACTTTGTAACATGAAAAATAGCAATTTTTAAATTTATTAAAATTGTATTTATTTGTGTTGCTATTGGTTAAGCAGGGATGATGTCATCCTCGAAGTTTGCTATCTAGATTTGGGTCGACACCTGGTAACAATGACATCATATGTAACTTTTCACCTACCCGCCTTCTTCTTGTATCCCATTGCCAAGTGGCACCATTCGATGGTTGAATCCGACAACAGGATATCCCGTAAAACTAATCTCGTCGTTCAAAAACCCACCACCACTGCTGACTCTGTTGTTCATAGATGTACCCGTCAAGTTACAGAGCTTGTCTGCATCCTCCGCCGCTTCAATGGCCTCGTCTGCACCCTCAAACAGTCAATATAAGAATCTGAAGATCTATAATATTTAACCGATAACATAACATAACAACGAGTCTCCAGATCTATCAATCAATCAATATACATATACATATATACTGTTTACTCACAGTTTGCAGCGCTTTTCTCGACTTTGGACATTATGGTGGGCTGGTAGGAGGCCCTATTGAGCCCATCGCCAGGCATACTTACTGGAGCTCTATCAACTTTTTCCATGATGGCCTTTCCATGGGCAACATACCAGTATACATCTGCAAACTCGTGTCCTCTAAGGAAGCTCTCGAGACAATATTCTAATGCAGCGTCATCCTCTAGGCTCAAGGAAACGGAGCGCTTGAACATGGGCTGCAGAGCGAAGGTAATCTTGGAGATGGCTCCTAGAGTTCCCAGAGCGAATCTGGCGGCCTTGAGATCTTCATCCTTCTCCGTCAATTCAATGACTTTGGCGTACCCCTCGGAGGCGAGCGCAGGGATGACCAACCGCATGGCCACAATATATTCGTTAATGGTGGAACCCTTACCTACAAGACCGCTGCCATGGGCGCCGGTGCTCACAGACCCGGCTGCTGACACTCCGTCCCAGGAGGTGCATGTGGGGAAATCCAAACCGACCTTGGCGGCCACGTGGACTTTTCCTTTGGAAATTTTTTCAGTACCGACAAAGGTCCGGGTTTGATGTCATGGGATATTTTGTGTGTACTGCGAAAGGCGCTACAAAAACTTTAAAGTTTAATACGGCGCTCATTCTTTTCCCAGTCTGTAGAAACACCATTACATGGATTCGTTCCACCTGGCTCAGCTCCGTCGTTCCTTTCAACGACAATATTAATTTCCATAAGGTAAAATGAAATGATTTGACGTGAATTTGAGGCCAAATTACTATTTTGTTCTGACAAATTGAAATTGTTTGCGTTGTTTCACAGCTAATCGCTGCCGGAATCGTGGTTGGAGTAATTTTATACTGAATTCTATAATTTCACATACATAGTATATAGAGGTATAGAAACTACTGCTATTTAATGGGCTTAAAAACTATCTGCAAATTGCTTAGTAATTTTAAAGATAAGTTCAGTTATAACATATTATTCAAATTCTTTAACAGGACATGTAGTTTGATAGAGGCCACGTCTCAGGTGTTTTCTGCACCTGTTCTTCCTGTGATATAAAGGAAGACGTATGTATATATGTATTAAACCTAATCTACCCCAGTTAGACTTAGCCTCCAGGGCGAGTTTCTCAAAGAAGAACTAAGAGCATGAGTAAACCTGAACTGGTCTAAAGCCCTAAGTCAGTGGTCGCATACCTCTGTTATTCTCCAAGGGAAGTTTAATTATGCACCAAGCAGAGTTGGTTGTACGCCGAGTCTGTAACCACCGAATATTAACGAGCAGACAATAAGTTGTGGTGGCAGATATCCAATAGTAAGAAGAAGAAAAAAGGCCATTAGATAACAATTGATTTTAATAACGAAGGTTTAAACAAACTTATAAGCAAGCATGAAATTTTATGGCAGTGGTTATAAACCCTAGCTTACCAGGTTTCATATGACTTTGTTTGTTGCAAAGTAGAAAGCTTTCGTCCCATGGGAATCCTCATTTCCTGCTCGGAGATAACTAGTGCCATTGAAGCTAGAACTATGACCATCTCTCGCAATGAAAATCCTGCAAAACAAACTCAGCTTTTATGTAAAATTGCACAAAGTTATAGATGTGATAGGCCATGCATGGCCTCTGTTATCTTCAGTACGCATGTTGGGGAAGGAATAAGCAGTGATCCACGTAGCTTACTTGGCAATTGTGGATACGCCACGTTTTCTCTCATTCCATCAATTGATATGGTTATGTCTGATGCATACGAAGTTCAAGCGCC
>LPNX011062007.1:80642-103969 GCA_001517045.1 Pseudotsuga menziesii | reverse complement strand
ATAATTAAATTGAAAAGGGATTTTTAGGTACTTTAATCTTCATGTCAAATACTTTTTTGACACAAAATAAACATAACCATATGAAATACTCAATCTAATCATATAATTAAGTTAAGGAAGGCATGTATGATATGATAGAATATATTCCAACATAAAGTTAATTAAAGTAGAGAAGAGACTAATACATCATTTATAATAATAAAAATAACACTTTATCTTCCAACAAAATAATATAATAAAATTGAAATGGTTATTTTAAGGAGATTAGTAAATCATTTAAATAACAAACCAACACTCTGTTGTGGTATCTTTCACCAAAATAATAAAATAACATAATAATATTATAATTTTTCTAAGATTAAATATATTTAAATATTTACTTTATGTAATACAAACATAACTATATAAAATATTTAACAACTATCATAAGTAAATGAATATGCATGTATGATATTATAAAATATATAGATATATGAGAAACATTCTATGTTTTTAAAGAATTATCTTCTTGAAAGTTTCATTGTAATAGTTGGTGTTTACATTGGAATTCAGATTTTTCAAAATCTCCAATTGTTGTTACATTTTTAATATCTATATTGTTAAATATTTATTAGGCATTCAACATTGTTAATGTTATTCAATATCCATTTCTTACGTAATATTTATTAAACTATTTTTAAGAGCCAAGTACTAGGCATCTATGTTGCTTATCTCAACTATTGGTAGTGACAAAAGCTCTCCTATTCACAAAGACAAGTAAACTCATTTTGGATCTTTAATTTCAAGGACTTACTTAATAACTAATTAATTGATATACACATAGAAATATAAACAATGACAGTTACAAGAAGTAACAAGTAATGCAACAACCTATAAACAACAAGTAATCTCACATAGAAATATAAGTGCCATGGCAACAAGTAATACACTGTTTCAAGTTTGAATGTTTCATAATTTATTTAACTTTTAGCTTTAAACTATATACAATATCACAATAAAATATTTATAAGAGGCAGGCATAAGTAGCCTTGCTGCTATTTCACTTGTTTTATTCATCAATTCTTTTTTAAGTCATTTCAATTATTTTCCATTAATAAAGCATGTATTATTTACATAGAGAAGAGAGAATGAAATTGAGATTGAAGTCTTAATGCAATTTCATGCAAGTGAAAAGAGAAAAATTACATTCATAACTATAGAAAAAAAGAAAGGATGCAAAGCATATTTCCCAACACAAGAAAAAGAGCCATTTGTTGAACATGCCCCATAACTAAAGAGAGGTGACGTGAAGAAAATGATGAATATAACTTCTAGTCTAGTAGCAAATGTGAAGACAACACAATTTCTAGCAACTTACAAATGCAAGAAATGCTTAGAGTTAAAGTTTTGAAAGCATGAGAACATGAATGAGAAAGTGGAAATCTAAGTGATATGAGTGTATGTCATTATGTCAAGAATGTTTTTGAAGAAGTCTCACTTGCATGAGATATATTGTAATTTTCTAATTTCATGAAACATTTTTTGTCACCTTTGGTTTGTATAATCAAAATGAGAATAAAATGAAATTTTAATAACATAAGAACTAGAAGCTCAAGAGTCATCTAGGGTAGCTAAAGAAATATGAGTTTGGATGTAATGACTCAATTTGAAAATTCCCAACAAAGGCAGAATTTGGGGAAAAAATGCCTTGACTAGTAGTCTTGACTTTAGGGGATTTGAATGGCACAAGAGGGTATCGAATTTGGTAGGGAATGATATGGGGAGTCTTAGGACCACTCAATGGATTCTCTGGTAACTTTGGGAACATTGGAAAAAATGGTAACATTACTAGTAATTTATGGTGCAATTTCCCCTAGGGTGTGAGCAAAACTGGCTCTCCAACTCTTATGCAACCCTCCGAAATTGTCAAATAGAGTATGGGGACTATTATTAGACTTAATTTACTGTCATTTGGTATGGTTAATATTTCTACCACAGAGGTGTAAAGCTTCATTTTCAAATGCATAAATTCAATGATATTTGCTTAAGGGAAATAACATGTAAAAGCTCAAGTTTGACTCACAAATTGTGTATATAATGGTTCAGAAAAAACCATAATTAATAAATACCATTAAGAGCTTAGTAATATATCACTAACAACATATAACGTCAGATCCAAGTCGTAACATATATCATATATACAACTCCATTGAAATGAGAAATCAACACATGGAAACTAGTCACAACCAAGCCTGGCAATGTGGACATTTGCATATGTATTTTTGTTGATTTCGAATTACAGAGAGGATGGGAGAAATATTACAGAGCCATAAATCATTCACCCATCCTTTGGAATCAACTGGACTCAATTGGGCACAACCACCATTCACACAAGCGCACCATCATAGAGAAATATGGAAATATTGAAGTGGGGATTGAGAGAGTGGGAGGAGAGATGGGTCATGAATAGTAGCAGTATCCTATCTATAGTAAAAACACTCCATTAAGTTCCAAATGAGAGGTCATTGTGGCCTCTCCCACAACCAACTTGGATGAGAATATTACTCTCTTGGAATTGGCTTATTAGCAGGATAAGTGAGCACTCACCGTGCAATGGACAAGCTAGTGCTTTCCAAAATGTCGAAGGCAAAATATCCAATGATCAAAATCCATTATAATTCCTCACGAAATATTTTTATAACCCTCCTAAGGTCCTCCAAGGTGGAATTCACTCGCATAGGCTTCCTCCAACTCATCCTTGATGTTTAGTAACCTCCATGACACTTGTCCTTTTGCTCAACCCTTCATCTTCCTCCAAATCCGAATTGTTGCCACCAAACCCCAAGTGTGCCCTCTTGGAGGCTATTTTTATCCCTGATATGTAATATTGTCATAGGTATGCAATCAGGTCTAACTTGTCATAGAATCTTCCATCATTGTGGTCATAAAATACAGAAAATCTCTCTCCAAGTGGCACCTAGTTTCTTCCTAGCCTCTTCCTCTTCTATGGGGAGTTACTCCTCTTCACCCATTTGAATCCTTGGGTTCATGATATGTTACTTGACACCTATTCACCTTCCAAGAACGTTCCATTACTCATAATTTCGAATTTGGGGTTAAGTCATGACATGTGTAAGGAATAATTTAGCCACACAAGGTCTCCATGAACCTCCAAATGTCCTTATGAAGCAATGCCACTTTATTTTCTCCATATTTATTATTTGTATGACCCAATTTAATGTGTAAATGGAAAACCAAGGTTCTATTGGGTCCCATAGCTCCCTTATTGCAATATTTAATTCCTACGGAACTAGTAGGTGGGTGAAACATTGTCAACTAGTAGTCTCATTGGGATGGGGATATGACATTGGAAGTAAGAGCCATGAACTAAAACTGTAAATATAGCCTTTGCATTTAAGAAAAAGTTTATCCTTTTTACATTGTAAGTTATCTTTGTATGTTAATATAGAGATTGTTGTTGGCTAGTGTGTTTATATTATTGCAAAGTTTTGTTTGGACATGAGACTATTCTCTCATTTCCCAATTTTCTTATTGTTTGTGGATGTGAGCACTCCTAACGCGTGGACTATTCTAGTGTTGTGATGTTTCCTCACAATGACATTATGCTTGATAACACCTAATATAAAACATTTAGTTTCACAATGATTTGGTACTATTTTATTATTATTATGGGATTACTCTTGATTGCTAAGGGTCTCTAGTTATGCATGTGCTTTAGCTGGTGGACTCTTTTCCTTATTGGTGTGTGTATAATCATGTTTAGTTTCAACTTGGCTACTAATTAGTTTCATGAAGGGGAATTGTTTTAAGCAATTGGATCATTTCACTCTAGGAGGGCATTGGGAGGGTTTGATTTGGGGTCATTTATGATAAAAGTGAGACTATTCTCCCTTTCATCAGTCGTGTTTCCAAATCTTTCTCTTTTGATCCTTTATTTAGGATCTAGTTAGTTGTATTTTGCATGTTGCAATTTTTGCATTTCGTTACTTGCATTTACCCAATCTTCATTTGCATTCATGTATTTTACATTCATTAGTTTAAATTAGATTAAATATAGTAGAGAGCATAGCAAAACATATTACCTTGCATATTTTTGCATTTCGTTACTTGCATTTACCCAATCTTCATTTGCATTCATGTATTTTACATTCATTAGTTTAAATTAGATTAAATATAGTAGAGAGCATAGCAAAACATATTCCCTTGCATACAACAATCGAGCCATATCCGAAGGGATAACAAATTCAATGGAGAAAAATCTAATTGATCCCTTTCATTGAGTAAGCATGTGTGGTTCACGAGGGTCATTTCTCACGTCAATGATACCTTTGGCAAAGTGTTGGTAAACTGATTCCTTCCATACTTCATTCAAAATGTCCTCGTGTATAGTGCTCGGTGGGTATCATCCTCCGCCCATCACATCATCTTTGAGAGGGAAACTAATTTTAAAGTAGTGGAGGTTCGCATCCAACGCCAACAAGAGGTTCTCCAACTATTGAATGACAAGTTTGCTATAACACATAACATGGTAAAACAACGTGCATATCAACATCACAATGAAAGGAACTTTGAGGTGGAAGATTTTTTATTTTTGAATTTGAAACCATACAAACAAAGCTCCCTCACACAACAAAAGGACAATAAATTAACACCCAAGTACTACATTCAAGGGGTCTTTAAGGATTGGTAGTATGGCTTACATATCGTAGTTTCCTCCTCCTTCACATGCCCATCCAATGTTCCATGTTTCCTATTAAATAAGGTAATAAGTGAAGATCCCAACGCATGTTACTCTTCCTCAAAACATGAAATAGTTATTGCAACTTGAATCAAGCAACTAAGACTACAGAAATTATGAAGTACCTCATTAAGTGGAAAACCTTACCCTATAAGATGCAACGAGGGAAGATGAATTCTTCATAGATAAGCATCCACAATGTATAAGCATTGAATACAATGATTGTTTGAAAGGGAGATGGTCACAATCCTAGTCCTAGCCCTCATTAATTATATTTATACTACTTATAGTTAGGTAGCTATATTATTGTAAGATGCCCTCTAACCCTCTTCATCTCCTATGTATAGATCAAGGAGACACATTTGAATAACAATCCTATGTTATGTGTTTGAATATTATTGTAACAAGAGGTTTCCCCTTGTAGATGTTTCTTATTCATTTATGCATTCACCTCATTGAAGCATGGCATCACTGAACTAGGTGGTTTTAATGCTTGTTTGGTTATTTTATTCAAATATTTGGTGCTTCCTTTTAATGTTTTTTTTAGTTTCCCTCAATGTAACATTTCCAATAAACCCCCAAAAAAATCATGAGTAGATCATCCATAACCAAATCTTGTAACACACACACACTACAAAGTGCACCATTTTACTTGTTCACATATAAGCTTTCCTTGGTATTTGAATTATGTTAGCTTTTAGTTTTGTGTAGCTCAGACTATGTTCTAGTAATGGCACCTTCCACTTCCAACAAAGTAGACAACAACATCAGTACACCCTCCCCAATGGCTCCTACAACAATTAATGAGGATGCAAGGGCATTTATGGAGGAGCGAGATAGAGGACGCATGCATGTTCATCCTCATTTCAGTTCCAATAGATGTTTTTCCATATTTAGTATTTCAATTCTATTTTCAAGTTTTTCTTTAGTTAGTGGTTGCATGCACAAAACTTAGTTAAAAGACGCAATTCCCTAGTTAGAGTAAGTGCTCATGCATATGGATTTCCAAACTTAGGGCATAGATCTGTAGGAGGATACATGCTTGTCTGCCTTAGTTCACATTTGGTAGAGGTGTACTTCACTTGGCTCATCTATCCATGCAAGGAAGGTGTATTAGCTTTAGGGTTTGATACTTTTAGTTGGCTCATTGTTGTGCATGTGTCCAAATTCATTGTGCCGTTCTCTTTTTCCTAGTATATAAAGGAGAAGCAAGGCTCACCATTATGGTGGTTTAAAAGTTTGACCTTTTGAACTATAGTTTTTCAAGTTCACTATTTCAGATTTAATATAAAAACAATGATGTTGCTTTGAGAGTTCAAATTTGCATGTTTAATGTCCATATTGTCAACAATGTGTGTTTGTAGGTAACATACTTTATTGATATTAATTTGATTGGTGTTTTCAATTTAAGCAATCTAAAATTTTAGGTTAAATTCTTGAGAACTGGATTTGCTTACCATTGTTTGATTTTTGACAAATTCATAATTAACATCATTAATGTTGTGACTTGGTTGGTAAAATAACCACTACATCAAGACAACTAGTTGCTGCAGCGTTACAATTGTGCATGTAACTAATTCCTACAGCGATGAAGTGCTTTCTAAGAGTGTATGATGCCTTCTTATGTAGCGGGGGTACCTATACCCAAGGGTACGGTACACGTGGCCGTACCAAATTACCTGTATCACGTACTCGAGTATGGGTAAGGTGCATACCCCTTCATACCTCGTACCAGCTCCAAGTACCCAAGACCCCGTTATAAAATAAATAAAAAATGGTATGTATATGTTTGGGTACTTTGGGGGTACAACCGACTCAAAAAATGTCAACTCTGTCGACTTTGAGGGAGAAAATACATCAATTTATGAAATAATTTAATAAAAAAAGTTAAAACATGGGCCCTCATAAACCTAACCAAAGACCAAGTCAACTGTCTTGTTCATTGTTTACTATTTTGAACTTTCTATTTCATGTCTGGAAATGCCATTAGGCAAATTTTGAATGTAGTATCTGTATAACAATTGACTCATGGAGTCATGGACATATAATATTATTAATTATATAACTTCCAGTCTTCCACTTGATATCTACTACCAACATATATCCATCTCAAAAAGGATCTACTAAGCGCCGAAAAGGATCAAATCTCTCTAACTGCAAACCCCATTTGTTGAGGAAATGTCAACGAAATGTTTATAGTTTTAATTTGTAGTCTTATATATGTGGTTCTAAAAAATATTTTAAATCTAAATTACTTGACATGTTATTATTTATAAAATTTATTATTTTTTATAAAATACATGTGTCATCTCTAGGATGAGCACGGAAGGACTAACACATCTCCCCCATACTGGGTTGTAGAATGCGCCTCTTCGACGCAATGATTTATCAAATTTTATGTTTCAAATTTTCAATGTGAATGTTCATTATTCAATGAATCATTGAATTATGAATCATGATTCATGATTTATGAAAAATATGAAATATACATGTGACTGACACACATCTATAACCTCTCAAAAAGTGGTGTCCGAGTCCCTGTCCCCCCGTAATCAAGTTTCTTGAAAACTTATATGCCTTGTGTTGCAGCTGCAACGTTTTCCCAAATTTCTAAAAATTTTGGACCCTCCTTGATTGATTTTGTTGAAGACCATTTTGTTTCCACTCTGCTACACTTTTGGATTGTTTGAGGCCAACTGTTTTCTTGCTTTTCGGAAAATTGTTTGTGTCTGCAAATGCTTTGGACTGTGGAACTTAGCAAGCTTCATGTTGTTTTATCATTGTCGAAGTTTGGTCGAAGTTTGAAATGGAATTTTTTAATTGCCGCTATTTCGGAGGACAAATAGAGATTGAGCCGATGATTAGTTGTTTCTTTCACCGATCACGCGGTCTTATTGTTTCATTTTTGACTTTGCGATGTTTTTTCGGAATGTTTTGACTCTGATCGGAGGCCGTGGGCTGATTGTGCTCCGCCATTGCGGCTCCAGAGTAGACTAACCGTCTGCCACACTGCTTTTCCTTTCGTCGATGTTTTGTTCTATTTTTCTTCGATGTTGATTAGTCTGCGGAATTTTTGGACCGTATAACTTCCGTCGTTGCGGCTTTGCAGCGTACTAACCGTCTGATGCTCTAGTATATCTGACCTCCGACGTTTAGACGTCCCCTTCTAATGTTTATCTCACCGACATTTGGTTTGTGCTCCGGAACCCCTAGACCATGGGTCACCCGCCGTTGCGGCGTTCCAATGAACTAACCGACCGATGTCAAGTGTTCCGATTCGCCGATGGGGATTTTTATATGCCCATTGCCTGAGCATTTCCCGTCATTGTTTTGAGCTTGTAACTGGTTTCCTGAATGACGAGATGTACTTTGTTTTTATCAAGTTGAGATTTTCACGTTGAAAACGCAGTCTTAGGTTTTACTTTCAATACTCATCTTATTGGTATTATGGTTTATGTTTTATTGAAAGAAGTTTGGATAAATGATGAGTTTTTGTTTGATCATAAACAGACGCAAGAAATTTTCTCAGATCCATTTGAAGATTAATGCGGCGAAGAAGATGTAGTTGGAAGACAAAGCGCGCTAAAACATAAAGAAGCGGAGTTGTTATTCAAGGAAAAGAAAATAATGAAGGTTTGAGACCAACAAGGTCTCAAAAGGACCAAGGAGTTATAGAGAGTAATCATTAAAGAGCAAAGGCTCAGGCTTGGGCAGTTCGTCTGTTACCAAGCTGGTCTCATTTTCATAAAATTGTTTATCGAAAACGTAACGTTTGAATCATGAAAGTTCGCAAAATGACAAAACTATGAGATTAAAACGGTTGGGGGGTAACCCAAAGGTTTGGGCTGGTTTTTTTGGTATAAATACATGAAAGTTAGAGGGAAGAAGGGATTTTTCCTAGTGAGACTTGTGAAAAACTTGTTGTAAGAGGAACTATTTCGTTTTGCAATAATATAGTTACAATTTTGCGTGTTGGAGAAAGTGTTGTGTGGAATGTTCAAATGTGGTGAAATGAACAATGTTGAAGGGGAACTATTTCGTTTTCAGCTGTGTTTCATTAACTGTGAGATCGTTCTAACTTTCTGAACCTATGTTCTTGTATGAATGTTCTCTGGTTTATTTTATGATAATTTCCACTATGAGTAATGAATGTTTTAACAAACGACGAGCTATCTTGTTGTGCATATCTCCATTCATGTTTATGTGTTTTGATTCTTCTGTGATTTATCTTAACATATGAGCAGTAATACATTACTCATTAATTGATAATCTTGCTCCCTAGGGACAACTAAGTTAGTCTTGTTTTCTGTTGTGTGCGATTTAGATGTGAGAGAGTTTAAGACGAGAGGCAAGAACCTGCAAATCACATTGTGACCGCTCCTCGTATTCTTTATCAATCTGCATGTTAGACAGGCATTTGCATATCATACTTAAAGTTAAAAAATACAAAAATATACATGGTGGACCGGGCCGCAACCAGTAAAACCCTTTATTTTTGTTACTTGTCCTACGGTAGTCGGACCGCAAACCGGACGGATTCCCCATACCAAACAGTCACGGGCTAGTTGGGAACGTTGACTGGGGAGAATCCCTTGCTGTTGTTTCCTGCGAATTTCCAGGCCTCAACAGTTTCTGGCGCTAAAAGGAGGGCCACCAGTGTATGGCTGGCCGGGGAAATCCATTTCCTCGAAGATACTCCACCAGTGATAGTTTTGAAAGCAATTTATTTCCTAATCCGAATACTGAAGGGAATAGAGAACATTTGTTTTCTGTGGACAACCAAGTAGTTAATGATCTGAGAAGACATATGTGGGCCTATGTGAAGAGTATTGGAGGATTACCCACTATCCTCGATTTACCCCGAATAGAATACAAGAAGAAAGACTGTCCTATTTTGGAAGATTTAGTGTTGGTCGGAGATTTGGAAGAATTAGTAGAAGTAGCATTATAGGAACTTGTTCAGCATTTGAATCAAGTAGGCCCTAATACACCTTACTGTTCTCTTATGGATACTCCTGTTCCATCACCACCTCACTCTCCACCTAGACTCATGGCAGACGTAAATGTAAATTAGCCACCTAACCCACCAAATCCACCACCTGCTTGGAAAGCCAGATCACCTCTAAACTTAGCACCTCCGTTGCATGACTTACCTCAGGCTTTTGAGAAAATGCTGCCCAAGTTTGACCCAAATGAGAATATTTTAGTAGATGACCATTTGCAAAGTTTCTATTTGGCCATAGAAGGGTTAAAGGCTGGAGAACACGAAGACGTAGTCTGCAGACTTTTTCCACATACCCTTAAAGGAGCAGCAGCTTCATGGTATTTTGGTCTTCTTGCTAATTCAATCCCAGATTGGGATACTTTTGAAAGGATATTTAGAAGCAAATATGCAACCCAAAAAACTCATGCGGCTCTCATGAAAGGGCTATGCACTTTAAAGAAAGAAAGAAAATAAAAGGTGCATAGTTTTACCCAAATATTTGCAGCTTATCTTAAGAATTTTTCTGAAATTGATAAGCCCTCGGATAAAGTTCTGATTGAGTATTATACTGCAGCTCTAAGGCCCGATTTGGCCATGTTTACCAAAATGAAAGCCAAACCTACGCTAGCAGAGACTTATGAAGAAGCCGAGAGAGTAGAGGCTGAAAAGGAAAGCATCGAAGATTATCCTGAGCAGTTAGGAGAAAAAAATGTTGAGAAGAAAGCTTTGTTATTTACTAAGCCTAAAGAGGAACAATCACATGATTTCGAAGGAATGGCAAAGATGATGCAGAAGCTCTCTAACAGAATAATAGACTTGGAAAAGGAAAAGGAAGCCCAGAAGTTCTATAAGCCTTATTACAAGAAAAAAGAGGACAACAATCAATCCCAACCCCCTCCACACAGTCCTGCATCGATGAACTTAACAAAGGTAGGGATGGATAACTTTTGCACTTTCCACCAACAACCCCTTTCTGAAAAGAATTGTCCTCAATGGATAAATTCAATGACATTGGCGATGAATCAGCTGTTGGATTCCAAATTAACTGAGGATAATGATGAACAGGGAAAAGATAACAATAAATTAACAGAAAAACAAGAGGATGATGCCATGGTTTTATGGGACTGTGTATCATTGTTTGATACCAAAGAAGAAAAGGATCCGAGACATGAAGATATCTTGGAAACGAATGTGACGACGAGAAGCCAAGGGTTGATTAAAGAAAATAGTCTTATGCTCCCAAAGATTAAGAGACTTCAAAAGAATGTAAAGAAATTTCAAAAAAACACCTCAGCTAATAAAATTCCGAAGTTTACCATTACCAGTCAAAATCTAAAACAGATCAACATGCCTACTAAGCCCATTGAAGAGAAGATCAATAATGTGAAAACGAATCTCACAGAACGTAAGATGGATTATGACATCGTGGAGGATATCAAAAAGGTAAAGGCAAATATCTCGTTATTTGAGATATGTAATGTGCCGCAGCAGAAAGAAAAGTTATTGAAAGCACTTGAAATATCAGAGGAGAAGCTACCCACCGACAATCAGCCCCAAAAAGAAGAAATTGGTGAAGCAAGTGTGGGAGGTAAGCCTAAATGCAAGACTCCACATTTTCTCCTTACTTTTGAAATTTTCAACCACAACGTGCACAACTGTCTAGTAGACTCAGGGGCATCAGTAAATGTTATGCCGTTGTCGGTCTGCAAAAAGATAAATGGGCAACCTAAACCATCTACCTGGAAGGCCATTCAGTTGGACAAAACAAATGTGAAGGTAATTGGGGAAATGGAGGATGTTCGCATTCGCTTATCTTCAAATGATAAGGTATGTCAATTCATTGATCTTGTAGTAGCAGACATACCTGAGGCTTATGGACTTGTTTTGAGCAAAGATTGGTCGGCAAAGTTGAATGGATATTTTGCTTCAGACTGGTCACATCTGTGGCTACCTTATAAAGGAAGCCCAAATCATATTAAAGTTTTAAGAGAGCCCCACATGAAACACAATGTCACTCAGTTAGAAGGTAACAATGAACCAATGAATTCTGTTTTGGGAAATTACTTCATTAAGCTAGACCCGGGAAACTATCAAGCGGAAGAAGCTAGTGGTACATCAGATACTCAGCCTGATCTCCTTCGGTTTTCACAGGCTGATGAAATTGATTGTAAAATAGTAGACTTAGCTGTAGATGTAGATGTTGATTCATGTACAGTAGTGATAGGCGATTTTTGGACGCTTTTCTTTGACGGGTCTAAAACTTTGGAAGGGTTAGGAGTCGGTTGTGTCCTAATTGATCCTAAAAAAAATAAACATTTTCTTTCATGTAGGTTAGAGTTTGAATGCACCAATAACACCGCTGAGTATGAAGCATTAGTTCAGGGATTAAGAAAAGCAATTGAATTAAAAGTAGAAAATCTGAAAGTGTATGGGGATTCTAAAATAATTGTGAAACAGATTCGAAATCAAATACATTGTATTTCCCCTCATTTAAAAGCTTATCAAAATGAAGTATGGGATTTGCTTAAATGTTTTCATGCATTTAATATTGTATCGATTGCTAGACTTAAGAATGTAGCAGCTGACTTGTTAGCCACCTCAGCTGTGAGGCTTGTGCCCTCTAATAACATGTGTTCTATTGAATTGCTTTTCAGACCTTCGGTTCCAGATATGATTACCAATTTACGAGTTTTTGATGATGATCAGCAGATTTTGGAATGTTTGACAAATGACGAGACCTTCAAAGGGGCAATCATTGATGATGAAGAACATCAAGCCAAGCTAAAATTAGATAATTTTATTCCTAAAGGAGTCAGGACTTTAGAGTGGATGTTTGATCTAAACGATAAATTCAGAAGGTCAGTAAACGTGAAGACTCATAGCTCGTCTCTACAGTTCGAGTTGATTAATTTAGGGACTGAAATTGAGCCTAAATATGTGAATTTGGGAAAGTGTTGCTCTCCAGGTGAAAAAAAGTAAGTTCATCGGTCTTTTCAAACAATACAAAGATGTTTTTGCCTGGACATATGAAAATCTGAAGACATATGACACCAATATTATTCAGCATGTTATCCCCATCAGATCTGGGGTCAAGCCCTATCAACAGCCTTTGAGGAAATGCATCCAAAACTGGAGCCTCTAATTCAGAATGAAGTAAAGAAGTTGTTGGATGCTAAAATTATCTTCAAAGTTAGACACTCGGAATATGGTTTCAAATATGGTACCAGTAAGAAAGAAATATGGAGAAATTAGACTATGTGTGGATTTCATAAACTTAAATCGCGCTTCGGATAAAGACAATTATCCTGTCCCACCCATGGAACAGATATTGCAAATGGTTCCAGGTTCTGAGTTATTTTCTTTATTAGATGGATTCTCTAGCTACAATCAAGTGTTAGTAGCTAAAGAAGACAGACTTAAAACTACATTCAGGAAAAGATGGGGGACTTTTGCTTACAGAAGGATGCCCTTTGGACTCATAAACACTGGAGCTACTTTCCAGAGGGCTATGGACATAGCTTTCCGCGGTTTGATTGGCCGTAAAGTTGTAGTATACCTCAATGACATCACAATATTCTCAAAGAAAAGAGAAGAACACGCATTCCATCTAAAACAGATTTTCGAACGCTGCCGAAAATATGGTATCTCATTAAACCCCAAGAAGTGTGTGTTTGCTGTTACCAAAGGAAAGCTACTAGGTCACGTGGTTTCTAAGAAGGGGATCTCCATAGACCCAGAGAGGATCAAAGCTATCGAACAGATTCCTTTACCCCATAATAAAAAGGGCATGCAATCATTTATGGGGACAATAAATTTCATGCGAAGGTTTGTGTCGGATTTCGCTCAAATTGTTAAACCTTTGCAACAAATGGTGAAGCAAAGTGTACAATTCAAGTGGACTGATGTAGAGAGGAATGCATTTAGTAAAATAAAGGCATCTGTTGTGCACGCACCCTCCCTCGAAATTCCAGATTTTGAGAAAGATTTTATTTTGTACACTTTCGCATCTGACGATTCACTAACAGCGGTGCTTACCCAAAAGAAAGATGGGGGAAATGAATTCCCCATATCATTTATGAGCACTGGTCTGCAAGGGGATAAATTGAATTACCCAGTTGTGGATAAACAAGCTTACGTAGTCTTCAAAGCAGTAAAACAATTCAAGCCGTATATACTTAAGAACCGGACAAAGGTAATAGTCCCACACCCTACTGTGAGGTCTCTTTTCATACAAAAAGAATTAGGAGAAAGAAGAGGCAACTGGGTAACAGCTTTACAGGAGTATGACCTCGAATTCAAGCCAGCCTCCATAGTTAAAGGGCAAGGTTTGTGCAAACTAATGACTGGAAATAAAGACAATGAAGAAAATAACTGGGAAAATGAAGTTGAGTTACATTTGATGGATGTATGTCCTCTTTTCACAGCTCCAGACTCTTGGTATCGAGACCTGGTGCATTACCTTCAGGAGGGATTGTTACCGGAACATTGGAATTCCAAGCAAAGAAGAGCACTACATCTTAAATCAGCTTCATGTCAGATCGTTGAAGGAATATTATTCAGGAAGAATTATGATGGAGTTCTTCTTAGATGTTTGAAGAAAGAAGATGCGAGGAAGGTCATGATAGAGTTACATGATGGGCCTGTTGGAGGGCATTTTTCCGGAGATACGACAGCCCATAAAATTCTCAGAGTCGGATACTATTGGCCCACACTGTTCAAGGATGCACATGCCCATGTCAGAAAGTGCGATATCTGCCAAATGTGTGGAGGAAGACAAGCCAAAGCAGCAGGACCATTAAAGCCTTTGATGATAATAGAACCATTTGAGCAATGTGGAATTGATATCATTGGAGAGATAAAACCCAATTCTTCCTTGAAACACAAGTATATTCTGATGGCAACCGATTACTTCACTCGATGGGTCGAAGCCATTCCGTTGCGTAAAGTGAATGAAGATGTGGTCATGGACTTCTTGCAAAATCATATTATGACCAGGTTTGGGGTTCCAATTTCTCTATTTTCGATAATGCTACTTATTTTTCCTCTATTAGATTAACTGCATTTGCTCATGAAAAATGAATTAAGTTGCATTATTCTGCAAATTATTATCCACAAGGAAATGGTTTGGCAAAATCTACAAACAAGAATCTGATTAGAATCTTAAAAAAGACTATGATAGAAAACCAGAGAAGTTGACATTCAGCATTACCAAATGCTCTTTGCGCTGATAGGGTCACACCCAAGACTTCCTTAGGTGTGTCACCATATACCCTTGTTTATGAAAAATAGGCCATTCTGCCCCCCAATATTATGCTACCCTCTTCCATAATAGCTCAAGAGTCGAGAGACTCAGATAATGAAGTCTTGCAAATAAGAATCCATTTGAAGGCAGAGGAGTCTAGATCCAAAGCCAAAGAACGTTTTAAGCAACAACGGGAGGTAGTGAAAAGCTGGTTTGATAAGCACAAAGCTGGAACAAAAGAATTTGAAGTGGGAGATTTGGTTCTTAAGTGGGATCACCCACATGATGAGAAGGGAAAGCACACGAAGTTTCAACAATTATGGGTAGGCCCTTTCCAGATTGCAGCAAAACTTGGCCCCTCAACCTATAAATTGCAAGATTTATAGGGATGGGAGGAGAACTTACCAGTAAATGGTTTAGTTCTTAAACCTTATTTTTCTTGATTTTTTGTTTTTATTCTTGTTTTGTACATAAATAAATTGATTTGTTTGTCCACTTTGATTTATTTTATTCCGGTTTTGTTTTTAGTTTAGATTTCTTTTAATTTCAATAAAAGAGCCAAACTTTTGGTTGCATGGAAACCATCAGAGTTCTGGATTAATTGAGATCCTTGGGTATTATACTGTATCTTATTTTTTGAATCTGATGGAATTTCTTCTGTAAGTAGTTTTTCTAAATGGCTATGAACACATTGAAGTCCGGCATAATCCCGTAAAATAACTCAGGATCAAAAGGTCTGGAATACTATTTTGAGGCTCCATCCATTTCACATCTAAAAATGTTTGAGGGGGTGACAGCAAAAGACCCATGGAAAGAAAGCAGGGTAAACAGTATATTATATCTAAATGATCCCATGCCAAGAATTGAAAGCTAAAAGGCTAATAAGAGTCAAAACTCTTAAGAAAGCAATATTTATCGAAATAAAGTACTGAATCATATGAGTACAGATTGCCAAAAGTTCTTCTCTGTCCGTGAGCTGAAAATCAAATGCATCTCTCACACAAAAGGACACTATGAATAGAAGAGCCTGAATAAAATTCAGAAAGAAAAGCATGAGGAGGACTCAAAAGGACAAAAAAGTCCACAAATACACAAAAGTGCCAAATGGCATGGGAATGGATAACAAATGAATATTTCTGTTTACCATGTGTTACAATCCTGTGGTGTCTAAGCTGGAAGCTACCCAAAGGCAGAGGTAAAATGAAACTCGTCTGCTTAGCCTCGAAAGAGTTATCTTGACTGTGAAATTTTGGGTTCCATTTTCCTAAAATTGGACTATCATCAATGATTTAAAGTACATATGTTTGCCATTATGGAAATCGAGACGTCTAGAAGAATTCAACATGTCGGTTTCTACTAAACAGTCTGTTACTTAAGGAAGAGTTTGTTCAGAGATCTGGGTTCCCCAATTAGCCGCCAATTGTTGCAGCTGCAACGTTTTCCCAAATTTCTAAAAATTATGGACCCTCCTTGATTGATTTTGTTGAATATCGTTTTGTTTCCACTCTGCTACACTTTTGGATTGTTTGAGGCCAACTGATTTCTTGCTTTTCGGAAAATTGTTTGTGTCTGCAAATGCTTTGGACTGTGGAACTTAGCAAGCTTCATGTTGTTTTATCGTTGTCGAAGTTTGGTCGAAGTTTGAAATGGAATTTTTTAGTTGTCGCTATTTCGGAGGACAGATAGAGATTGTGCCGATGATTAACTGTTTCTTTCCCCGATCACGCGGTCTTATTGTTTCATTTTTTACTTTGCGATGTTTTTTCGGAATGTTTTGACTCTGATCGGAGGCCATGGGCTGATTGTGTTCCGCCATTGTGGCTCCAGAGTAGACTAACCGTCCGCCACACTGCTTTTCCTTGTGCCGATGTTTTGTTCTATTTTTCTCCGATGTTGATTAGTCTGCAGAATTTTTGGACCGTATAACTTCCGCCGTTGCGGCTTTGCAGCGTACTAACCGTCCGATGCTGTAGTAGATCTGACCTCCGACGTTTAGACGTCCCCTTCTAATGTTTATCTCGCCAACATTTGGTTTGTGCTTCGAAACCCCTAGACCATGGGTCACCCGCCGTTGCGACGTTCCAATGAACTAACCGACTAATGTCAAGTGTCAAGTGTTCCGATTCGCCGATGGGGATTTTTATATGCCCGTTGACTGAGCGTTTCCCGCTGTTGTTATGAGCTTGTAACTGGTTTCCTGAATGACGAGATGTACTTTGTTTTTATCAAGTTGAGATTTTCACGTTGAAAACGCAGTCTCAGGTTTTACTTTCAATACTCATCTTATTGGTATTATGGTTTATGTTTTATTGAAAGCAGACTGGATAAATGATGAGTTTTCGTTTGATCACAGACAGACGTAGGAAATTTTCTCAGATCCATTTGAAGATTAATGCAACGAAGAAGATGTAGCCGGAAGACAAAGTGCGCTAAAACATAAAGAAGCGGAGTTGTTATTCAAGGAAAAGAAAATAATGAAGGTCTGAGACCAACAAGGTCTCAAAAGGACCAAGGAGTTATTGAGCGTAATCATTAAAGAGCAAAGGCTCAGGCTTGGGCAGTTCGTCTGTTACCAAGCTGGTCCCGTTTTCATAAAAGTGTTTATCGGAAATGTAACGTTTGAATCATGAGCATTCGCAAAATGACAAAACTATGAGATTAAAACGGTTGGAGGGTAACCCAAAGGTTTGGGGTGGTTTTTTTGGTATAAATACACAAAAGTTGGAGGAAAGAAGGGCTTTTTCCCAGTGAGACTTGTGAAAAACTTGTTGTAAGAGGAACTATTTCGTTTTGCAATAATATAATTACAATTTTGCCTATTGGAGAAAGTGCTGTGTGGAATGTTCAAATGTGGTGAAATGAACAATGTTGAAGGGGAACTATTTCGTTTTCAGCTGTGTTTCATTAACTGTGAGATCGTTCTAATTTTCTGAACCTATGTTCTTGTATGAATGTTCTCTGGTTTATTTTATGATAATTTCCACTATGAGTAATGAATGTTTTAACAAACGACGAGCTATCTTGTTGTGCATATCTCCATTCATGTTTATGTGTTTTGATTCTAAGAACAACTATTTGTGATTTATTTTAACATATGAGCAGTAATACATTACTCATTAATTGATAATCTTGCTCCCTAGGGACAGCTTAGTTAGTCTTGTTTTCTGTTGTGTGTGATTTAGATGCGAGATAGTTTAAGACAAGAGGTAAGAACCTGCACATCACATTGTGACCGCTCATTGTATTCTTTATCAATCTGCATGTTAGACAGGCACTTGCATATCATACTTAAAGTTAAAAAATACAAAAATATGCACGGTGGACCGGGCCGCAACCGATAAAACCCTTTATTTTTGTTACTTGACCTACGGTAGCCGAACAACAAACCGGACGGATTCTCCATACCAAACAGTCACGAGCTAGTTGGGAACGTTGACTTGGGAGAATCCCTTGCAATTGTTGCCTACGAATTTCTAGGCCTCAACACCTTGTAAATATGTTTGCCCAATAAACTGTAGATTACTCTTCGTGTTTTTTTTTCCTATTTTTATAGAATGTCAACTTGTTCTTATTCAAGAAAAGTCTTTCCTTCTTTTTGGCAAGGATATGATGTTTCATGCACTCTTTATTATGTTATTCCTACTTAACATATTTTCAAGTCCCATTAACCTACATTAACTTATTTTAGTCATTAATGAACATTAATATAGTTTCATTTCACTGCACCACTCTTTCCCGCCCTCAAAATTTATGCAGGCATGTTTGAGCTTTCCTGCCTTAGTTGACATACACTCTTTATAATACGTGTATTTCTGGTTAACAATATCTTCAAAGTCCCACAGCTTCTAAGCTAATTCACGGCCATTAATACTGGGTTATATAACATATTCCCAATCCATTCAGGCCATGTTTAGTACTGCCTAATATAACAAATTCCTACTTGGGACATTAAGATCTATAGTGCCTCAAAGTTTTATGGCCATTGACCCATATACAATAAATGTCCAGTTTGAACCCCTTTATTTTCCTTGAATTCAGTCAAAACGGAGAATAGAACTAGTAGCATCTGTCCATTACTGTCCATGGTATGACAGCAATAATGTTGACAGCACAGGGTCTCTTATGAATTAATATCATAAATAATACCGATTACAATTAGAATGAATGGCCAGGAATAAATACCATATGACAAAGAACGACTAATCTTCAAGCCTGTAACAATTGTACTAGGAAGGTATGACAAACATAAAATTTAGGTCTTGCTAAATTCTAGAGAATCTAACAGACTGGAGAGCGATGAATCTAGCTTGGGAAAATACATGAGCATCCCTGCTTGCTTTTAGCCATTGCTATCGTAGAAAATTCCATCTAGGAAAAACCTCTTGATTGGTCAGATTTAGCGAAGTACTAAATTTGCTGGTACTATACAATAGAGTTGCATCCACTGCTTAATAAAACACCCTTTCCCCTGTAGCATAAAGATTCCAGAAAATGGTGGTAACAAAATATAAAACTGCAGTGAGTGTCAGGAAACACTTGAAAGAACCCAACCACTGTACAAAATACCCTGTTCCAATTGTGCTGACAATTGCTGCAAATGTCCCGATGGTATTTGTAATTCCTGCCGAAGAGTACACATGAAAATAAGTAAGAACTAAAAACTGCGTTTGGATGAAGGTAATTAAAAGCAACCAGTGTCAGTTTAGCATAATCCACTAGGTCAAAAAATAAGAGAATTGGGAAGATACCATGAAGGACTCCTGCATATTGGGGAGCTATTTCCTGATAATAAAACAGAAACAATGCATCTAAAAATCAGCATTTTTTTTGTAAAGACACAAGATCATAATATCATTAGTTAAATTTGCGATCTGATCGCAAATGAGTATTCAATTATCAATGCAGTTTTGAACAAAATAGAATATGGCAATGATTAGTTAAGCCACAGAGGTCATTGAAAGCCCATCATATTTATAACTTCATTAAACTCTGAAACTTACCTGCATATTTAGTAGAAATCCAGCTTGGCTGAATGAACTCAAACTAAGAGCTGCAGTGAGCCAAGCAGCTGCTATGCTTGGACTCTGGGCAGCATTTAATGCCAGGAGTGCCAGTCCTGGACCAAGGAAACCAATTGACTGCAAGGATGTAACACTGTGTAAGAAATCAATCATGCCATACACTTCTATAACTCAGAAATAAAAAAGTAGAGCAGATTCTTTCGTATGAGAAGGTACCTAAAATAGAAAATTGATAAGGAAATAAGTATAAAATCAGAACTAATAAGATTGCTTCCAAGATTCAGCTCACTTTGATTATCAGCTTTGAATGGTTCACAATTTCCTCTGCGAACTGTTTAATTTAGATAATTTTAGACATATTTAGGTTTTAATTTAAGAGTTAAAGTAAAATTGACATATGTAATGAGCCTTATGGTTGTTATATTTGGGTCATTCAAATAACGAGGAGAACTCAAGTGACCACAATAATATATTGAATATAAGCATTGCTTAATTGATGATTCAGTCATCTATCTTCTTATCAGCCATTGGCTAATAAGGGCACATCAGGGTGAATACAGAAAATAAAGCCAATATAAGCATCGATGTATTGATGATTCAATTCTCTATCTCCTTATAAACGTTTGGCTAATCAAGATTCAATATCGTGTCAGGGAATATATTGCCGAGGTCCTGGAAAGAAATTTATCAGAAATATCCCGGAAAATATCTGAAATTATTGAGAAATATTGGCAAAAATAAACATAGAACTGAATATTTATAAAAATATCGGACAAATCGGCAACAATACAAAATCGGGAGAATTAGGGAATATCAAAAGAAATCGGAGATATTTGCCACCACATCACCCGTGAAAACAGAAATAATGCTTTGAAAGATACTGGGAAGGCAAGGTAAATATTTTCAATAAAGCTTTGAAAGGCCTAAGAATGAATGCAGAAATAAAGCATTGAAAGGCCAATTGGAAGGGTGATAAATAGTATAAAGATGATGATATATAATAGAAAATACATATTTTTACAGTTGTAAAAGTAGGGACACAAAAGCCCGGTGGGTTAGTTCGAGTGGTTGAGAGCTGAATTCGTAAGCAAAAGGTCTCGGGGTCAAATCCCTGGGTGGCTATGCAAAGGTCTCACTCGATGTCTCCAGTGGGTTAGGCCCCGTAATCAGAGCCAACGGTTTACCTTGGGTACCACTCTCAAAATGAGGGGAAGTACCTGAGGGTTTTCCAAGACATGTTCCATCTAAAAAAAGAGTAGAGACACAATAATGTGTTTATTGGTGTCGGCATACAAACCATTTATTCATTTGCAGATGCAATGAAAGTAGGAAGTGTAAATTTGAGCATATAGATCTATAGACAAATACACAACTCACAAAGAAGATCTCACAATTTACTCAACAATTGAAGAATGAAACAATGCAAAAGACTTGCAGCTGTGAATGTTTTCATTAATCAAAAAAGTAATTCAGATGATAATTACAATAATGTAAAATGGCTTTAATAGCCACAAGCAATTCGAATCCACATGAGGAAGTTCGAATTGATTAAACTCTACTTGACTGTAGGTAACCAAGACTTTGTCTAAATCACTATCGGAGGACCCAGTAGTTAACTGTCATTGTCTAAATCATAACCGGAGTTCATAGGAGCTTTAAAACACAACCAAGTGTTACATTTAGTGTTGACTAATGGTTAACTGACTGTGGTAGGTGAGAAAAGCGCCCCACATATGTGCAATCAATTAAACCTAGCGCTAACTGAATGTATAGGTCTAGAACTAAATGTAACTGACTCCTAACTTGGCATGACTAGTCATTAACTGAAGTGAACTGACCTTGGTTGGTTTCAGCACTCCCAGTTGCTTCCTAAATTGTAGGGATTGATCTAGGAGACTCCTAAACTTATGCAATCAAGTGCAATAAGTTGTAGTGAGCCTCAATTAGTGTTCCCCACACTTTGGTAACTGAAACATGTTCCCAAATTAGGTCAAGTTTACCCAATGGTGCTAATGACTATAAATAGACTGGATGGACTCCCGATTTAGACATATGACCAAATTTGGACAAGGGAGGATTAATAATCCTAACAACCCCCCTGAATGCTAACTTGGACAAACTGTGGGCCCTGGTAACTAAGACCATAGGTCACCCATTACATCAAGTAAAATAAAGTAACTGCTCAATACAAGAAGCTAGGGAAAAAACCACATGGGAAAAAAGCCCTCCTTCTATCTAAGCAGGTAGAATCAGGTCTCAAGTTTGAAAAACTTGAAAATATGTTGCTGCAATCTTCATCTCTGTGAGGTAGTGAAGCAGCATGCATGGTGTGCTGTGCACAGGTATTCTGGGGCCTGGCATGTAGACTTCTCATTTTTCTCCAAAACTGATGATGGAAGGAAGGACGAATGTAACTTTTGTCTCTTGCTGAATGAAGAGGTGTATGATCATATCCATTCTTCTGAATGCAGTAAGATTGAGCCCTTGCCATATTGCATCTTACAGGAAGTCTATTACATCTCTCTGAAGGAGGCAAAATAGTATGGCATAGTGCAAGAGTCTTTCCTTTCTGAGTGTCAGTTGAGTTTCTAGTCATCTTCCTAGCTTCCAGTTTGGAAGTAGGGACTGAATCTAGATCTGAGTCACCTTGAATCTTAATGTCATAAACTGATATAGATGGATCTCCAATACTAGTAGAAGCTGTAAAAGAAGTAGATGCAATGGTTTTACCTTCCCTTGCAGGTGGCTGCTGAGAGTGCACTGGTTCTGAAGGAGGCATGAAATGTGAGAACTCATATGCTCTTGAAGCATGATTCGCAATACCCTTTGCTATGATGCTCCCAGTAGAGATATCTGTGATCTCTACTGAGTCAGGACCAAAGATCACTCGCTTTGGAGATCCAGATGGGTCATCTGATAGACAGATAACAGGTTTGAAGCCAGGGAGGGAACAAACAACACATCTTTGAACCTTCCATGTTCAAGTTGGATAGAGCCCTTCCCTTTGGTTTGGATTTTACTGTTATTGCCCATCTGAATACTAGGACCATCAAAGGACTGAAAAGAAGAGAATGATTCTATGGATGCAGCCATATGGTTGGAAGCTCCAGAATCAATGAGGAAGGCAGGTGTTGATGTGCAGCAAGCTTTCAGTGCATGTCCTTTCCTTGGGTATTCTTCTTCTTCTTCTTCAGAGTCTTCCTTCCTTGCGCTAGCAGGTACAGAAATGTTGTGCCTTTTCAAAAGAAGAGCCATTTCATCAAGTTGTCTTCTCATATAGGAGCTTTCTGAATGGAAACCCCTTCCACAATAAGGGCAGAGGACCTTGCCTTTGCCATTCTT
>LPNX011062007.1:11340-80492 GCA_001517045.1 Pseudotsuga menziesii | reverse complement strand
TAAATATGCATCTATAAGTAATTAAATGAACCCGACCAGCTACGATCGCGGCAACTAAATCGAAAGGGGCATGATTTTCACAAGGATAAGGATGTGGGGGGAAATTGTCAACCTTGGGCCAATGAGAGAAAACCCATATGTCTTCTTCCCTTGTCTTATTCCAACCACTTCCATTGAGAAAGGCTGCTGGTGGTTGAAGCAGTTATGATCTTTGGGAGTGGGGTATCAGGACTGTCAGTCCTCACCCACACGCACACTCTACACACGATTTTGCTGTTCATCCCTCATGCAGACACTTCTTCCTCTCTCCACGAGTTTGCTGAACACCCACGCACTGCAATTTCGTGTCCTCCCTGTAGTTGTTCATCACTCACGCAGGATTCCATTCTCCAATTTCGTGACCTCACGTTTTTGTTGTTCACCTCCACGCACAGGATTCACCTGGTTTTTTTTACTTCCGCGGGCACATTCCACTCTCCACGCCTGTGTTGAACACTCACGCACGTTCAATTCGTGTCCTCCCTGTAGGATTGCTCATCTTCACGTAGGGAATTGTTGTTCATCTCTGCGCAGGAACCATTGCTGGTTCGTTGTCCTCACGCACAGGTTGGAATCTGTATTTTCTCTTCCCCAGTGTGGTTTATGAATGTTTTACCGGTGACTTCGTTTCCCAAGGGCGAGCTGTTTTTTTCCCCTGTTGAGAGTTGTGCTCACTGATAAGCTTCGGGACTGTAGTTTTTCCCATGCTGTGAGTTGTGTTGGTCTTTATGCCTTGAGTCCGCTGCAGACTGTTTGAAGTCGTTTTTCCCTGGTATAAGCTGTGACAGCTAAATTAATTGCCTGAGTGCAATGGTTGGTCTTTGGACTGTGAGAGGAGCAGGGATGTTGGCTTAGATTTGCTTGATAAACCTGGTGGCTGGAAACCACACAGACAGAGCTAGAGGGCTGGCCTTCTTCTCCATCACCATTGAATAGCACTGCAAGGGAATGCAGGGCCTAAGGGACTGTGTAGCAGAGAAGGGACTGATTCCTTGTGTTGGGTGTGTTTGGGTGTCTCAGAGTTCAGGCTAGTTCTAGTGTAGGCGTTCTTGGCTCTGTAATGAGCTCACCAACTTAGCAATTTTCCTTCTCCAGCTCCTTGGTGGCCTGATAAACCCAACCGTGTTGGCTTGGCTGTGTTGTATATTCTTGGCTGTGTGTAAGCCTGATGTTCCCTTATTCCTTGGAGAATCATGCCCAGCTCGGGGGTGGCAGCGCTGCTGAGAGATTAAGGAGCACGCTGGCTTATGGTTGGGTGGAACATTGCAGCGACGTAGCTGGTTGCAGAATAAGTTCTTCATAAGATAAGTGATCTTGTCCATTTCTACTTCTGCAACTATGTTTACTGTTAATGATATGAAATGAACATGATGAATGCATGTTTGAATGTATGATGTTTCCGCTGTGTCTAATAGATGATTGCATAAGTGCATGCTTTACTTCAATGCATATTTTTAAGCATTCTATTCAGCAAATTTTATGCCTGTACATGTGCATGGGGCTCTTAGCTCGGTTGGTTTAATTCACAGGTCGCGTCCTCCTCGCCGGTCGGAGGCATGGGGACGTGACATCTGAATTGAGCTTTGTGAGAATAGCAAGGATGAGCTGATCTTCATCCTTCTTCACTTTGCATTGCTTCAACTGATATATCAGGTTCTTGAACTTTGAGAAGAATTCATTTAGAGATTCAAAATCTGATGGATTGAGAGTAATCAGGTCATTTTCTAGCTGATGGATCCTCATCTCATCATGCTTATCAAACAAGGAAGCAAGCTTGTCCCAAACCTCCTTGGGAGTGTCCAAGTCTTGGATGTGAAATTGAAGATCCCTAGAGACTGAGAATTGCATGAGTCCAATGGCTTCATCAAGCCTGTTCATGTACTTAGTTTTGTTTTTATCTGATTCTGGCTCTTCCTCTGTTTCTTCTATGAGTCTGAAGAGATGCTTGGTGCGGAGCAATACTTTCATGTCTTCTTTCCACTGGTCATAGTTGAAGGGAGTGAGAGGCTCTATTTGATGAGCCATTTCGAAGTAATAGGAAGAACTGAGCTGCTGTAGCGAATGCAATGAGAAGCAGAGGCTGCTTGTAGCGAATGCTGTAAGAAAACCTAATAACCTGTCACACAATCAAACAAACAAAATGATCCGGTTGGAGAACTAAGGAGGAGAGGAGTCTTGTCCACCGAGGCTCTGATACCATGTAAATTTGAGCATATAGATCTGTAGACAAATACACAACTCACAAAGAAGATCTCACAATTTACTCAGCAATTGAAGAATGAAACAGTGCAAAAGACTTGCAGCTGTGAATGCTTTCATTAATCAAAAAAGTAATTCAGATGATAATTACAATAATGTAAAATGGCTTTAATAGCCACAAGCAATTCGAATCCACATGAGGAAGTTCGAATTGATTAGACTCTACTTGACTGTAGGTAACCAAGACTTTGTCTAAATCACTATCGGAGGACCCAGTAGTTAACTGTCCTTGTCTAAATCATAACCGGAGTTCATAGGAGCTTTAAAACACAACCAAGTGTTACATTTAGTGTTGACTAATGGTTAACTGACTGTGGTAGGTGAGAAAAGCGCCCCACATATGTGCAATCAATTAAACCTAGCGCTAACTGAATGTAGAGGGCTAGAATTGAATGTAACTGACTCCTAACTTGGCATGACTAGTCATTAACTGAAGTGAACTGACCTTGGTTGGTTTCGGCACTCCCAGTTGCTTCCTAAATTGTAGGGATTGATCTAGGAGACTCCTAAACTTATGCAATTAAGCGCAATAAGTTGCAATGAGCCTCAATTAGTGTTCCCCACACTTTGGTAACTGAAACATGTGCCCCAATTAGGTCAAGTTTACCCAATGGTGCTAATGACTATAAATAGACTGGATGGACTCCCGATTTAGACATGACTCCCGATTTAGACATATGAACAAATTTGGACAAGGGAGGATTAATAATCCTAATAGGAAGCACTAAGCAGATGGTTGAGGAGCTTGGAGAAAAGTTTATTTATTTGCAGTTGAAATCAGCTACTTGAACTGCATCTAAAGTTCTAAACAGTAAATTGATCCAGTTTGATGGCAGTGAGAATGGAAATTGACCCTTCAAATTGTTCCAGTTGTGAGCTTAATTTTTTCCTTGCACATGTCCATTGAACTATCTAAGAATTTACTATAATTTTACTCATTTTCCCCAATGGCATTCTCTGTATATTTAGAAACTAGCATAGATCCATTTTAACCCAAGATCTATTGAGCACCAAACAGGATCAGAAATCTCACAATGCAATCTCTAATATTTGTGCACTTTCAGATATTATGAATTCCACCTTTTTATCACTTTCACTTGTAATAGATTCAAGGTTAAAATGGATCTATGCTAGTTTATTAATAGTTGTTTAAATATGGTAAATAAGATAAATAATACATAGATCTTTTTAATGTCACTGTAATTGAAAAAAATAAGACATCAACCCTTTTTTTTATTTTATGTTATTAACAGTACAGAGACAAACGAGACAAACACAGGCATCTCCCTCACCTCAGGCTGTAGAGCACCTTGCTTCTGTACAATTATAGTTGCCATAAGAAGAAAAAGGAAAAACAAGAATTCTCAAGTGAAACCTGAAACCTCTAAGAGATGTTTTAAGAGGAAATTGATATAACTGAAGCAAGAATATGATCCATAGAACTCCCTTGGTTACTCAACTCCTGTAACTCATTAAAAAGGTTATTAAGCCAAGGCCGAAAATAAACAGCCCGACAGGAATGGTCGCAAACTGATGAGGAGCCAAATAATGCGATGACGAAGATTAATAAATCAATGGTAAATACCAGATTAAGAGGCATGGAAAAATAAAAGAAGAGTCTGCAATGAACTCAAATAATGTACAAATAATTGATGCATTCATTGTCAACGGAGAAGAGGATTCATGATGAGGATGGAAACAGAGAAGACTAACCTTGGAAACAGAGCTGGATTAGGGAATGTCTTCCAAAAGCCAACTCCTTTCCCTGGCTAACTGATCATCATAACTATTTAACTCAGGATGCTTTGTCTCAGAGAGGTTTCCCAGGTCCTTCAAGATGTTGTCTGTGCCTTAAAGCTAAGGAGTCAGCAAATCAGTTGCTTCTCCACTATGATTTTGCCAGGGAGTTTTGGTCTTGGTCCTTGTTTGATTTAACTGGGTAGGACTGATCCGACTGGAGGACTTACTATCATGGCTAAAAAGGTGGAGAGCTAAATTTAAATCTGGCAAACGAAATCTGATCTGGAGTATTGGTCCTGCCATCGTTACCTGGAATATATGGTTGGAAAGGAACAGAGGAAATTCCAAGATAAAGCTTCTACTTTGGAGCGAACCATTACACAGATAGAAGCCTCTATGACTGGTATCCTGAGATCTTGGCCTCCAAAAGAAGATCCTTCCAGCCCACAGGATTTTTGGGAATCTTGGAATAGTCTTCCCTGACATATTTTCACAAATTTGTCGAAAACGTGGAAAATATGATGTTTATTAAAAAATAGATAGAATATTATTGACAGCATTATTGTTGTTATGATGCAAGATAGACAGATCTAGCAGTTTACAGAAAAGGGTTTTTGACTTGATCGGACTGAAGGGCAGTTGCTAATGGTTGAAGAAAACTAATTCTAACAGCGTTCACGCATATCATAAATATTTAACTTCAATTAAAACTAAGAATTTTAAAATTCGTTTATATCAATTTTTCAAAATGTTGCAATTTAATCTCCAATAGGAATTTAGTAATGTGGTAAACATAACCTTCTCGTAAGCTTTGTTTCAAATGGCTATTAGGATAGCCAAATTATGCATAAACTGAAAGTAATCAACTACAATATATTGCCTATCACCCTTGCCTAGATTTCCCAAAATATGAAGCATGAATGATGAGAGGATGGAGGGGCCAAAACGATAGAAAATGTTACGACTTTATTATTATTACTCAATTACAACAAGAATAACCGACCTGCATAATTTTGCGCACTAATGTGACGGTGTAGCCTGATTGAATCAAAAAGTCCGAGCAAGCACCAGCAAGATATCCTGCAAATGCCATCGATGCCCATGGAATGGCACTGAACCATGCAGCTTGTTGTAAATTTACATTAAATACCTGCATGAAATGGCATGTGACTAAAATTAGTTGGCTTTAAAATTCATATATACATCTTTTTCTTTCTTTGTTATTCTTTGTATGTTCTAATTTCTCTTGCAATTTGAAGTACACAACTGCTAAGAAAACTTGGACTAATTTTAGTACAATATATAAGAGTGTCCATTGCACTGAAGGCATGCTTACAGCTTTGAAACTGGCATCCATGATATATATTTATAAACAAAGCATGACATATATATAAACAAAAACAAAGCATTTTCTTGCTTAGTTATTCTGTACTATGGTCTCTTATAAATTATCATGCAATTTGAAGTACATAACTTCTAAGACATATTGGATTAATTATAGTACACTATAGAAAAGTATCCATTGCAATGAAAGGCATGCTTACAGTTTTGAAATACACTGGCATCCAAGATAGAAGAACGAAATAACCCTGAAAATACAAGAAAAAGATTAGCTACAATGGCAAAGACATCAAGATAACAAACAAAAGAGCCATTTTGTCGACTGCTTACCCAATTATTCGTAACATTTGCAACTATTATCGCCCATGTTGGTATCTTAGAAAATAGCAGACGAAAAGGAGGCATTCGGATGGCAGTCTGGCTAATAGACTTTCTAGACATTGAAGAACTCTCATTCCCATCCTGAATATACAAAAGTTCTGATTTTGATATTCTAGGTTGAAACTGAGGGTCATTGGTTATAACTGGCAACCATACTGAGAGCCACAGAAATCCTAAAAGTCCAAAGGTAACGAAAGGCCCGAAAACCCCACCGTGTGACATTAGAGCAGGAGTAGCAAGTAAACTTATCACATTACCCAAATGAAAACCAGCCATTGAAAGGCCCACTGCTGTAGCTCGCTCAGTACGAGGAAACCACCTTCAATACAATATTGAAAGTTTTAGGAGCAGAAACCAATACCTATAACAGCTTAAAGACTTCATAATGATCCTCTCGGGATTGAAATCTATAATAATATCTAGAAACTAGCGAGAATTTTACTTGAGATCACTAAAGTGCTTTAAAACCATATGATAAAAGACAAATTAGAGAAAAGAAAGACAAAATTATAATAAAACCTACCTTGAAATAACGGTGTTCATACAAGGTAAAGCTACACCTTCTGCAACACCAAATAGTGCACGCATAGCAAGAAGCATCCCTACTGAATGATTAGCAGCCCAAGGAGTAAGCAGGGTTGCCAATGACCAGATTGCTAAACCCCATGCCATCACATTTTTGCCACCATAACGATCTGCCAAGGCTCCTCCAGCAATAGGCGACAGTAAGTATCCCCATAGGAAAGATGACTGTGATATTCCAAAAGAAAAATCAGTTTTTACAGACAATGTGATAGCTATTTAGTATTGCAAATCGCTAGAATCCTAAGTGTAGTAATCATGAAAATACCAATCTATGCCCATCTTAACATTGGTTTCAGAAGACAATGAATTAAAGCAATTGAATGGAAAGGCACATTAATGAATAACAGCATGATTCTAAACTTAGAATAGTCAACAGATCTCTAGACAAATAAATCAATGATGCAAATGAATAAGAAATTCCCTCTCCTTTGTTTTACCATGTGAACAGCTCCCCTCATAAAAGGAAAGCCAAGTTTGTTGTAAAGGTCGATATATTACATTGTCCCTTTAAAATAGCATGTTTCTTTAACAAGTCTTGATAGCAGATGAATCCAGCATTACGCTGGTTTTTTCATTTCTTCACCTCACTAACTATCAAGATTAGATCACTAAAATTATATGACACTTGTCATGACAGATTTCTGAGATATTTATTATTTAACGACTTTGCAGCTTCAATGCCTGAAAAGGCTAAGGACAACCCTCTATCTAAAGACACTGTAATTAAGAAGTAACCTCCTTGGAACAATGGAAAATTATTTGTAATGACCTGGCTAGTACATCTATATCAAAACCTGCCATGCATAGTCATGGTAGAGTCAGTTAAGACTTAAAATTTGTTATGCGCTTAAACACAGACTTTTGTTAGATATATGAGCTATTTTGATTATAAGCTCATAATTTTGTAATGCAATATGATAAGCTTCTGATCCTACGTCCTTAGGCTATTTCATGATAATATTGTACTAAGGCCACAACTTATATAAGAGCTAAAATAATATTACTAATAGTACTGGTACTAAATAAGCATCAATATGATAAACTTCTGATCCTACGTCCTTAGGCTATTTCATGATAATATTGTACTAAGGCCACAACTTATATAAGAGCTAAAATAATATTGCTAATAGTACTGGTACTAAATAAGCATGTAATTAGACCTGAAAGATAGCTTGCGCCTCAAACTAGGGTTCCAGCACTCTTTTGTGTAAACAGAGGTTTCCCCTCTCCTTAAATATGACTGTCTTTGGATATAGACCAAATCCTTCCCTGTCAAATTATTTCTGTGAAATTGGAAGTTATCAAAATATAGAAGCAAGCCTCAAATCAGATTTGACCATCCTCCACTTGTGAATGAAAGGATGGAGACACATTCCTCAAGGCTGGAAACTCGCATGCTAGTTGTAGACACCCTACACTCAATTGGATTAGAATAGAGCACTCAAATTCTGAGGTGACTTATTTCAGAGAGTGCATGCCACCTTGCTAGTCTCCTGTATGTGCTTTATACAAGAGTATAATTGTCACGGTGTAGTGACCTCCCTTGATTTTCATTCAATACGCTTTGCAAAGTGCATCAGCAGGTACTTGTAGCTGTCATGAGTCATGACCAGCAATTCAGCAACAAATGTCTGTGAAATGAGTTAGCTTTAATAACTTTACTCAGTATTTCTAACTTTCTGTTCATTACTGTGATCCTTCTACATGGAAAACTATGAATCAAGTCTTCAAGTACCCAACAAAGATAGTGTAATGGCAATATACCAATATAATATGTTAAGGTGTACAAGAATGAACCAAAGTGAGATCGGTACCTATCGTGTTTCAGTTCCTTATTCCATCTCTAACTACCACTTGCACTGCAGAGGCCCATGCTTTCTTGAGAACCTAGCAAGAAATGACTCAACAGGATATGGACTCAAGACTAGATGTCCAGATGGGTTGAATTACCATATTTTCCACATAAGAAAGGCTGGAGATGTGCATGCTGGAATCCAAGTCTGCTGACCTCTGGGCAACTAATGGCCCAGCTACTGTTCATATCAAAACTGTAATATTGAACAGGAGCCACACCCTGCAATAGATATTTCCTAAGAACGCAATTCCGAACTCCTATGACTTCCAATATGCCATTTAGCTTTTTATCTTTCCCAACATAGCACTTAATTGGGAAAGTGGGTTGTGATATTTGCTATATTTCATAGAGGCTAAATGTTCAATCTAGCAATATGCCATATTTTTCTGATAAAGGTCCCCAAGTTCTGTCCATAATCTACCCCATCATCCTGAGACTTTGGTTTACAAGTCATAAAGTAATTTCCTACTAATATCTCCATTCTGTCAGCCTGTAAACATCTAAGTTGATTTAATTGTATTTATCCAGGAGACACTGGATCTGATCTAATCCGTTTCTCCAGATTGCCCGGTGCTCAGCGCACTAACTTCAAGCTCATGATATGGAACGGAACACAGTCTACTAAAAGATGTAACTGCTTGCCAACTAGATCTTCCATTGCCTAAATTAATCAAGGCTTATCCTTATTTTCCCCTATTTACATCCTACTACTCTCGGAACCTTTGAGCTTTTAACAATTGAATTCCTGTATACCTGATGCCCGTTGACCTCGTTGGTGAATGCTTCATTTGAATTCTCGCATCAAATTGGACTCAATGAATGTAGGGTATTGTTTTAGCTTTAGGACAAGCTTACACCTAGACCTGCTAATTCTCAATGATACTGTTTTCCTATGGTTGTAATATGCAAATGATGCTGTCCTGTTGAACGGTAGATGCTTCGTGGTATATCTTTGTTTACTCTGATTACCAATTCAATTGGTTTCCAGTCTTTTCCAGGGCTAATTTCTGCAGCAACTTAAAGACCTGATTTGAAACTGAATATGGTATGATCATATTTGAAAGCATATGAAAAAACATTTTATGTTTTGTTCTTAGCGCAGTACATGAATAGATTAAAGACTGCATAAGTTCACTAGTGACAGCCCTTCCATAGAAATGGGAATGGCAAAGTAAACAAAAAACGGAAGAGCATCAGAGAATGAAATCCAATGATCTTGATCAATCCAGCCACAGCAGGTGCCAGGAAGGTGAGGAATTGACAAAATGGCAAGACCTTTATACATGTCATCTGGATCGAAATTTTGAAGCTTCAGTCGCAAGTCTCTTGCAAAATTTCTTGTCTATCTTGATGAAGGTATTGATTTTAGAAAAATTTAAAAGTTTTATCCTTCCAGGTGTAGATCATATATAAGGCTAAATGCTATCAGTAAAGTTGCATACTAAAAGCCAGGCCTGGTGGATAACCACATATCAATATTATAAAACTACAAGAAAAAGTAAGAATAAGGCCAACCGAGCCCTGATTCACTGGTGAGGTCAATAGATTGTTAAACCATCACTAAGGTTCTATTCAATTCTGTGGTCTACCCCAGCCAAATAAGATGAGATTCAAAGGGATGATACCAGGTTCAAGTCTCAGGCAATTTTGGTGATATAGTTACCCCTCAGATCCTGCACTTACAGCAAAACAAAGTCTGCTATATGTGGTGCAACATGTCTGATGGTGCAGAAGAAAAAAAATACAATAATTGTAAAACAATTGACATAAATTCAGTGAAGACAAATTTCATGCATAGCAATCTCAGACTCAGAGAGGACAAGAGAATACATAGACACACCTGAACAATTCCTGCAAAAGAGCTGCTCCAGCCATGAGTTGCTGCGAGAGGCACAATGGCAACAGACATGACAATTCTATTGGCATTACAAAGTGACAACCCCAGAGCCATCATGGCAACCACTTTTGCTCTCTCTGATGTGAGAAACTCCATCAATTTTGATGGCTGTGAAGAATCTGCTAGTCCATTTAACCCAATACCATCATCTTGGAAGCCTATATCAGCTCCAGATGCCGCTTGTGTGCGAAACTGCTGTGCTACAATCCTTGGCCTAAACACCCCTGATCTGCTACATCTATTCATGGGTTTGTCAGCTATTGAATTTGCACCTATAACCATTTTTTGGCTTATGGAATCTCTAAACTTTAGCAGGCCTTTCTTGGCCTGCCATTTGCCTTGATCTTCCAATGCTGAATTCAGGGCAAGTAAAGAAGATTGCTTATGTGCCACAGATGACAGCCTACATGCCATTCTTGCATCAGCTGTGGGCATAGCCATTTGCATAGCATGGGGTGTACACATTTTGAATGGTATTCAAAGGACAATGCACACACTAAGGGTGGTGCAGAGAATGCCTGTGTGCTGTATATCTTGGAACTGCATCAACACCAACTTGAGAATCTCAATACCATATCTTGGAACTGCAACAACACCAGCTTAAAAACTTGAAAGAACATACTTGAAACAGAAGGCAATTCCCCACTCCAAAAGAAAAATCACACTAACTATATGTCTTTCAAGATCTTTTCATGCCCTCAATATTCAAATTGAAATTCTTCTGCCATACCTTGATTAAATATGACAGTTTCAATATCACTTCTGAAGGTTTTTCACGTGCATTCCTACCCTGTACACGAGGTAGTTGCCAACAACAAGAAAACCAACAATTCTTCCTGCCACCAATCCGGCAATATTGTTACATTATGTGAGACCGGATCACAGCGCTTTACATTCAGCGACTGGGGGAAAATTATTTGATTCTTACAGGTGCTTGTCCTGAACTTGATCTCTCTCTCTTTATATAGATCTTAAGAGACCGTGACCCAATGGGACTTACCTTCAGACCATCAGCAGAATTTGTGTGGATTGCACCAACTACATTGGATGTGACAAGGTGAGTCAGCATCCTTGTTCACCCGTTGTGCTCAACTACCCTTACCAGCTCATACACACCTCTGCGTAACAATATATTTAATATTTATTGTATATATACTTACCTTGATGTTTGAAAATTAGCTTAGAACTTTGGAGCGCCAATGGAAATGAATGTGGGAACGAAGTCTCATTTCTTACGCATATTCCCACATCTTAATTTTAATTTTATTTAGAAATTTATTTTTATTGTATTCTAATTGGAACAAATATACATGGATCTTTATGTTTTGTTCATCGCAGAGGTTAATTGGAACAAATATACATGGATGTTTATGTTTTGTTCATAGCAGAGGTTTAAGTGTCGTGTATTACTTACTTTTCCGATCTCAAACAAACCATTTCTATCAATTTTGTCCCCAAAACAGAAAATAGTAAATATTTTTTTAAATTAAATTAAATTTATTTATTTATAATTAAAACAATTAATAATTAAAATTAATTTAATCATAACTAAAGAATCATAATTGATAACTAATTTTTACTATACAATAAAATATTTATGAAAACTACAACTATTAACTCATATACAATAAGATATTTATGAAAAATACAAGTATT
Source organism: Pseudotsuga menziesii (assembly GCA_001517045.1). Taxonomy (NCBI): domain Eukaryota; kingdom Viridiplantae; phylum Streptophyta; class Pinopsida; order Pinales; family Pinaceae; genus Pseudotsuga; species Pseudotsuga menziesii. The sequence continues at coordinate 68,739 of LPNX011062007.1, read as the reverse complement.
AAATAAATCAAAATTTACAATAAGATATTTATGAAAATTATAACTATTAAACCATATACATGAAAAATAAACTATTTAATCAATCAAAATTCAGTGATAATTAATTTTATAATATAATATTTATAAATAGTAACTCACATTATAAAAATACATAAAGTAAAATAATAATAATAATAAAATAATTATTTTATTCTAAAATAAAGATTTTATAATAATTATTATTATTATTATTTAGTTTTAAAATAATTTATTTTATTTTTATTTTAAAACACATGGAAAATAAAATACTTAACCATAACGTCAAAATCAAATCAATTATAATAACTTACGACCGACTCAACCCCTTGCAAAATATTTAAATTAAAGTCCGTTGAATATCTCTATCTAGTGACATACTTTTGTGCTCTTTTCAACCCACCAATATAAATTTAATACTCAATTTAAACTAATAATGTGAAATTTAATTTGATTTTTTTGGTGAGTGGATTCATAGGACATTGTAACGTGTAAAGAGTAGGGAATGATAAAGTCTAATTGACAGTTTGTGCTATACATGACTTCAATGTATAATTTTGATATAAATGTTTATGGGATAACCATATAATAACAATAATAATTAGTATTTGAATAAGGTGTTAAGGAGGATAGAAGAGAATAGGGTGACATGTTCATTAGATAGGTAAGTGAAGATGAGATGTGGGAGCCTTAAGGTTATTAGGAAGATGAGGCTTAAGGAGGTTTTTTTTCAAGACGAGGCATTATGAGGATTTTTTTTTAACATTGAATTGTAACATGGGCTTCCACCTTTCTAATTGTAAATATCAATTTTGTTATGGAGGTATTGATGGAGAATTGCAATCAAATAATGGGCATTCAAGGGTGGAGGTGGCTTGCATTATTTAAACATGGATATGGGTTTTGTTTCCATATTTTTGTATTTGTTTATTCATTATTATCTTGGGAAGGTGTGATGGTAGTCACGCTGTGGCATTATGGAATTTTGGGCAAAGCTCTAGTTTCAAGACTTAGTTCTATTTTGAGGATTTTGTGCTTAGAAAAGATGGTGAGCAATAAAAAAGAGGTGTAAGGAGAAACGAGCCAGGGACTACATAGGGGAGGCATGGAAAATGCAAGGCCACCTCAAACCTTGGTCTAAAACCCTTCAAGAATGGGGCTCAAATATTTACAGTGGCAACCGCAAACAATAAGTTCTCTATAGAGGGAAAGCAAGAGGTGGAAGAAACTAAGAGCATGGTAAGAGATAGGGGGTTTGACATCCAATGACAAGGTACATGAAGAGATAACTCGTTGAGTTATTAATGCAAGATTTCATTGGTATGACTATCGAAGTTAAAAGGCACTCAACACACTAAAATATTTGACAAATTATATTAGATTAACAGCAAATATGACATTTTGATCAATGTTATATGGGGTTTAAGGAAATAAGTGAGGAGCCATAGGAGGAGGGAAGAACTACAGTAGCAAAGAAAGAAGACCAAATAAATACAATAGTTGATCCAGGCTGTGCCCAGGTGCACGCTGGGGACAACAGTCGACTAAATGAGTCGAGTATCGTTATGGCAGAAGCATATAAGAAGAACTCGCAAAGCAGGAAATACACTAGGTCGATAAGAAGTATGCTCACAAACAATATGCAAGAATTTGAACCGATTTATTACTTCTTCTCCCTGAAAGATGGAGGAATAAGAATTGATCTATATTACATTAGTGAAGATGCTTATATAGGATGCTGACACGCTTGGGTGACTACCCGTTATGTTCAGTTGCAAAAGAAGTTATAACGGTTCAGAAGTTCAACAGTTGCAAACAACTGGAAGACAGAGGCATTCTGTCGATGTTTGATAATCGTCGATATTGACAAGGCATGTTGGTATGTTGTACGTTGAGGCAGACCTGTCGAGGCGAACCTGTCGAAGCTAACATGTTGAGGAAAACCTGTCGAAGCAATCAGAGTAGTCGAAGCAATCAAAGTGCTAAACTTTGTCAAAGCTTGACAACCTGCCAACTGCTCGTTGGATCATTCCTCCTTTCTTAAGAAACAATGGTCTCCATTGTGTATTCGTTCAAGTGAGGAAACTTGTTGGCTATTTCAGTAGCAGAGTACCATTTTCCTTGTGCGGGGAGTTGTCCAACTTTATCCACTTGAAATAAGGGAATGGAGTTCGTTCTTGTATGGCATATGTGTCGTCCCACAATGGTGTCGCAAAGAAGAGGTTCCTGAACATTTGAATGGATGTCTTCGGGTTCTGTTGTCTCCAAGTCGTTTTGTTCCAACAATAGTGCATGGTATGGTCGAAGTAGATCTACATTGAAAACTGGATGTAGGCCAAGGCATGCAGGAATGTCGAGCTGAAAAGTGTTTTCTCCAATCTGTTTAAGGATATTGTATGGACCATATCGCAAGGGTTTCATCTTTATGTATGGACCAGTGAAGCGCTCCTTCTTTAGATGTAACCAGACCTGATCCCCAATTTGGAATGAATGAGGAATACGATGCTTATTGTGTCGGGCCTTAGCTTTTGCATTAGCTCGTTGCAATATCTCTCGTGCTTGCTTTTGAATGTTGTATATTTGATCTCTGAACTTCAATGCTTTCTCTTCTTGTTGTCCTTGAAAGTCGCTGTCTTTCGACTGTGTCGAGGAACTGATTAAGTCGAAAGGCGTTGAGGGTTGAAATCTATAATAGATATCAAATGGACTCTTGCTCGTAGAGCTGTGTTGAGCACGATTGTAGTTGTGTTGTATGTATGGAAGGTTGCCATCCCATGTTCGATAATGCTTGTGGTTGTACATGTGAAGCAGTTGTACGACTAAGCAATTTACAACTTTCGTCTGTCTGTGGATGGAAGGCTGTCGACAAAGAAAGTCTCGTGTCGATCTGTTTCCATAGAGTTTTCCAAAAGGTGCTAACAAATCTAGCATCTCTGTTGGAAATAATGGTCATCGAGAGGCCATAATGTTTCCACACATGTTCAAAGAAGAGTTGAGCAATCTATTGTGTTGTCGTAGTCTTCTTGCATGGTATGAGTATAGTCGTCTTGGAAAATCTGCTAACTGTTACTAATACCTCGCCATGTTGATGTTTGGTAGTAGGATATCCTGTCAAGTAGTCCATAGAAATAGATTCCCATGGTCGACTAGGAACTGGAAGGGGTGTGTACAGTCCTTATCATCGATTCGGCGGTTTAGCAATGGCACAAACCATGCACGATCGAATGTACTTGTTGACATCATATTTAAGTGAAGGCTAGTAGAAATACTTTTGGAGGATAACAAGTGTTTTTGTGACTCCAAAATGTTTTGCAGTCTTGTTGTAGTGTGCGTCCCAAATGGGCTTCTGCCGATGCTCACCGGTCGGTACACAAAGTTGTCCAAGCTTGTATAGCAAGGTGTCCTTCAGGAAGTAGTCGATAGTAGACAGCGTGTCAGTCTGAAGCTGTCAATAAATTGCAGAGAAATCGCAATCTACTAAATACAATTGTGGCCAACTAGTGGTGTCATAACCCTGCATACTCATCACTGTAGACAATAGAGTAATGGGTGGTATGTTGATAAAATTGGTTGCGGCATTGGCTTTGCCTTTCTGATACTTAATTACCAAATGAAATTGTTGCATGTAATTAATCCACTTGAGTTGTCGATTTGTTTGTAGTTTCGACTGAGATGGAGCGAAATGCAAGGTTTATGGTCAGTGAGGATGGTCATTTCATTTCCAAGAATGTAGTGTCTTCATTTCTTAAGAGCTTTCACAATGGCGTACAATTCTTTTTCATACGTCGAGTACCTTCTAACATGTCACTGAAAGTCTCGGATTGAAACGCGACTAGCTGACTTGACTGGGTGATCACTGCGCTGAGGGCATAGTCCGATGCATCTATCTCAATCTCAAAGGACTGATACAAATCAGGTAACACAAGTATTGGGGCAGTACAAAGATTGTTTTTTAGTTGTTCAAAAGCTTATTGTTGTGTCGGTGTCCATTTGAGGACAATTTTCCCATTTCCTTTCATTAACTAATTCAAAGGCCATGCGATGTGGCTGAAGCCAAGTATGAATCGTCAATAGAAATTTTCCAAACCAAGAAAAATTCGTAGTTCATGAATGTTTTAGGGAATGGGCCAATCTTTGAGGATCTGTACTTTTTATGGGTCGGCATGAATGCCTGCAGAGCCAATTACATACCCCAAAATATTTGATGATTATCATCGCAAATGAGCATTTGTCCATGTTCAGATATAATCGATGTTGCTGGAGAGTGTCGAAGACTTGTTGAAGCTGTTTCACATGTTCTTCCCATGATTGAATAAAAATCAAGATATCGTCGAGATAGACAATGACACACTTACCGATGAAAGGTCGTAGAAGGTCATCCATATATCTCATAAAGGTTGCAGGTGCATTGGTTAATCCAAAAGGCATGACTAACCATTCAAACAATCCTTCCTTGGTCTTGAAAGTCATTTTCCATACATTGGTGGACTCAATTGGAATATGGTGGTATCTTGACTTGAGGTCGAGCTTCGTAAAGAACTTAACACCTTCCAGACTGTCGATGAGTTCATCAATCCGTGGAAGAGGGTATATTTTCGTTACTGAACTTTTGTTGAGATCCTGATAGTCGATGCACATGCACCTAGTCTTGTCTTTCTTTGGAACTAAGATGACTTGACTTCCACATGGAGAGGAGTTGGGGCAGATGTGTCCCTTGTCGATCAAATCTTAGATTTGCCTGCGAATCTCTTCATTTTCGAGAATGGATCTTCTGTAAACATATGTGTTAGGTAATGGAGAAACAAGAACAAGTTCAATGGAGTGTTTTACTTGAAAATGTAAAGGTACTTTGTTTGGTGCTTGAAATATGTTCTAGTATTCTTCAAGAATTTGGTCGATCTGTTCTTGTTGTCGGGAGTTGTGCTGGTCGGTAAGTCGACTTGTCGTTGTAGTCTTCCTGGAATGTTGAGGATTTATCATGATTAATGCGAACTTTTGAGCATGATTGAAAAGCTTATTTGTTTGTTTGGAAGATATCATAGCAACCGTTGATGTGGGTTGTCGCTCTAGTATGCCATACCATTGATTCCAGATTTTGAAAATCACCTTCTGAGGCCGTGAATGATATGTACTATGTCGATCCCATAGGTAAGGTTTCCCGAACAGGGCGTCGACTATGGAAAGTGGTGCCACATCACATAATACTTCATCTTCAAAAGGCTTAATGAAGTAGGCGAGTCGACATTAGCATGTGATCCTTAGTTCCTATCCATCCTCCATCCAATTGATATTGTAAGGTTGAGGATGTGGGATGGTGACAAGACCTAATTTCTTTACAAGATCTTCAGGAATGAAGTTCTTCTGGCTACCATTATCCATTATATGTAATGGATTTTTTTGAACCCATATCCATGTATGGAATAGGCGCTCTTGTTCCTCCTCATCGATGATAATTGAGGCTGTCGGAGTGGTCGAGGTCGAAGCCAAGAGGGTTGATGCATCTAGATCAGATTCTACCAGGGTTCTGTCGGACAAGTTGGATGTCAACAATTTTGCCAAAAATGTCTTCTGAGATTTGCATTTTGACGTATCATGCCATGTTGAACTGTGATAATCACACCATTTCCAGGTAGGAGCTTGTTTGCTGCAATCCCTCTTGTCTTTCTGAAAGTTCTTCTTTTGATGATCGAGCTTTGGCGAAGTTGGCTAAGAAGGGTTCTTAAACTTGTTGGAGTTGGCTGGTGACTTCTTCTCAAATGTTCGATCTGTTGGCTTGTTCGTGAAACATGCTTTCCTTTATGTTTAGCTTCAAGCTTGCTGGCGTAATGAAATGCATCTGCAAGCGTATTGATAGTCAGAAACTCCATCTCTTACTGAATGTACAGGGATAAACTGCTGACGTACTTTAGGACAAGCAATTTCTCTTCTTCTTGGACTCCAAGTCTAGCCATGATTTGATAGAACTCATTGGTATAACTATGTATGGATTGGTCTTTCCATTTCCTTAGTTGCTACCACTTCTTATACCATTGTTTAAGTTTCTTGGGCGGGTAGAATTCCTTTCAGACATATTCGACAAGTTTTACCCATGTGCCTATGGGTCCTCTTCTTTTTCCATCTTTGTCGATAGATTCTCCCACCAACAGTGTATAGAGGTTGACATTTTTAAGTATGCAATGGTGATCTTTTCTGCTTCAGAGAGTTGATTCACCACGTAGTAAGATTCAGGTTGTTAAACCCAATTATCAATAGATTCTGTGTCAATATTGCCTTTGAGGTTCGTATATCCAGGTTCATTTACACTTTGAAGGGGCTAATTTTATCGAAGTGAGGTCGCGTCGAGGATTCCCCAGAGTTTGAAGTGACTCTCATGAGAATCTCGTTGAACAGTGAACTGGGTGAACATTTTGGTTAATTGGTGAGCCAGTGATTTTTCTATGAGTTGTTATGTCTCGTCAGTTGCATGTCTATTGTCTACTTCTTCGGCCATCTTTTCTGAATTCGAAGGAAGTGTCTGCTTGTGTTGTTGATTTTGCAAGCGTGTTTGAACATGCATAAGTTAAATAACTTTGACTGAAGTGCTTATGTAACTTAAGATCTGAACAAGATCTTGCTCTGATACCAATGATCTAAGCCGTGCCTAGGTGCACGTCGGGGACAACAGTTGACTGAATGAGTTGAGTACTGTTATGGCGAAAGCATATAAGAAGAACTAGCAAAGCAAGAAATACACCAAGTCGACAAGAAGTATGCTCACAGACAATATGCAGGAATTCGAACCGATTTATTACTTCTTCTCCATGAAAGATGGAGCAATCAGAATTGATCTATATTACATTAGTGTACATGCTTATATAGGATGCTAAGATGCTTGGGTGACTACCCATTACGTTCAATTACAAAAGAAGTTATAACTTTTAGAAGTTCAACCGTCGTAGATGACTGGAAGATAGAGGCATTCTGTTGATGTTCGACAATCGTCGATATTGACAAGGCATATTGGTATGTTGTATGCCAAGGTAGACCTGTTGAGGCGAACCTGTCGAAGCTAACATGTTAAGACAAACCTTTCGAGGTGAACCTGTTGAAGCAGTCAGAGTAGTCGAAGTGCTAGACTTTGCCAAAGCTTGACAACCTGCCAACTATTGGTTGGATCAATGGCAGGGGTAAAGCAAACCATAATAGCTTAATTCAACCGTATTGGACTTTCCTATATGAAAAATTCAAAGTAGAGGAAATTTGGGGTCTAAAATGGGCCTTATAAGAAAACACGTCAACAATAAGTTCTTGTGAGTTGGAATTCAAGAACCAATAGAATTCCAATAAAATGAGTCAACCATAATGGTTGGATTGACATATTTGTCATAAAAAAAACTACTTTTTGTGTTCGTATTTTTGACATATCTCCATGTGTTTTAACTCAAATTTCGATTGGGAGATCTCATTGGATAATTTGATTCTGCATCCAATGAGTATCCACACTGTATATTTTTTATGGACCCCGCTACCCCAAAAACAAGAAATACCTAAACAAAAGTGATGATGATGTCATCATCACATTTTTTTCAGGTATTTCTTGTTTTTTGGGTAGTGGGGTCCGTTAAAAATATACAGTGTGGGTACGCGTTAGATGTATAATCAAATTCCACATCCAACGAGCTCTCTCGGTCGAAATTTGAGTAAAAATACGAGATATGTTGAAAATACAAACACAAAGTGTAGTTTTTTTCTTTATTCTTCCAAAATTAATAAATGTTATTTTATTATTTTAACAATTATTTTATTATTTTCCTTAGGAGGCCCATTTTAGACCTCAAAATTCCTCTAATGAGAGAGTTCGAAAATCAACGAATATTCGATCATAGTATGGATATGGTAAATTTGCCTACCTTTGCATAATAGTTATACATTTTTTGGCACATAGAGTTATTTAAATTTTATTGTATTATTTTCAATTTGGTCCCACTTCGTGGCTACACAGTGGGAATAGTGTTAGTGTTAGTTTTACATTTTAAAAGTTTAAAGCTTTACACTTTATAATATCTAGCCCAACCATTTAACTTGTGGCTAGTGAAGTTAAGTGCCACAAATAAGTTATGTTGTGTTCTTGCTTTCTTCTAGTTAAACAAGTTGTCTACCACGAAGTCTCTCTTATCAATGCATCAACTAAGAGTCATCCATGCATTAGATATCACTTATCCATGCGTTAGCTACCTGCTATTATATATATATTATAATCATTTTTTCGAATTTGGAACAAATGCCATAAAACCAATCTAGACAGTACATTTGTCTCATCCTCATGTAATCTAGGAAAAGCATAGGTGCTAGTCCACCCCAAATTCTAAAATATAAACACATATCGGTGAAAATATTTTGTTTTAGAGTTTAATTATAAATATTAAATATTAGATTAGTTTTTATATAGATTTATTTTGTAATTTAAATATAAAGTGTAATAACTAGTTATAATATTAGATTTAGTAAGAGTAGAATTTTTTGGAATATATTATTAGAATTTTCTATTATTTTCTTTTTACTATATTTTTTAGTTTTTTTTTAATGGAATCATTCATCCAATTATGCTACTATAAAGCAAACAAAAAAAGCAATCAAATATTAAAATAAGAAAAGACTGAACATAATAAAACTCCATTATTTTTTTTAGTTTTTTTTTTCAATGGAATCATTCATCCAATTATGCTACTATAAAGCAAACAAAAAAAACTACCAAATATTAAAATAAGAAAAGACTAAACATAATACAACTCCATTATTTTTTAAATTATATATATATATATAATTGTTGGTCATCAGCCCCTTTCTAGAAGATTAAAAGTATCTTTCTATTTTAACTAGTTCAAAGAAAAAAAAAAATATAGCCAAGATAAGAACGAATTCTCATGAATTCCATAGTGAGAGAGGTTGTTGGACAATTCGTAAAACACCATGAATGGAAAGGATGTGCCATCTCCGTGAGAATATGAACATTGAGAATGGAAATCACTTCCTCTTAGAATACCCTGCATACACCAACATTAGATCTCGGTTTCATAGCCTTTGTTGCAATACCGGCCTTCCTAGCCTTCTAACATGCCAAAATTATAGTGAGCTCGCACGCGTCTCTCCAAACTCTTTGAACATAGGAATACAATTTTAAAACAAACTAAATAATCAGTTTCTTTAGGTTTCACAGACGAAAGTTTAATTTCAATAGATGTGAACCACCATCATCATTATCATATATATATATATATATATTGTTATTATATAAAAAATAATAAAATATATAATTCTTGTTATTATATAAAAAAATTATTTGAATCTAAATATGATATTAAAATTATAAATAATTATATTATTGACGTGAGGGAATATGTTATTGCATTAACTCAAAATAATCATCTGAAAACGGAATTTAGTATTTGAGTGAGTTTGCGATTTAGTAGGTGATCGTCAACAAAGATTATCCTATTGTGATAAAGTCAACAAAGATTATCCTCTATTTATAATCAACTACAAAATATCATAATGTATTTGAGTGAGCTTGCGATTTAGTAGGTGATCGTCGTAAATGGGGGTTGGTGGTCTTTCATTCAAAGTTGAGCATATTACACCTACCCCTAGGGCATTGTCAAGGGACATGGTTGGGTGACAAATGTTATCTTGACCCACTTCAAGTAGCTTTTAACAAAGTAAACTTTTCCAATAAAGAGGAACATCTAATGGTGGAATTAGATGATCCATGCCCCATTCTATGAATGTTTGTGGCCAAATTTCTCTCTACCATGAATGTTTGTGGCCAAATTTCTCTCATGGTCTTCATAAATGTTAGTGGCCAAATTTCTCGCAGCTAATGTTTGTGGCGAAGACTTGGGTAGAAATGTGGAATTATGAAAATAACAATAAAATTCCAAACGGAAAAAAACAACAACATCAAATTAGGTTGAAGTCACATCACATTTAAAAAAATCTAATCCTTTTCATTTTACTTAGAAATTCAAAGAGTTTTGCTCATATATTATTTTTATTTTCCCAAGAAAAGATTTAATCATGAAAAATGGAAGAAAATTAAGTTAAAAGTTTGAAAATAATAATTTAATTAAATGAAATGGTGAACGGATAAAAGCATCATTTTTATATATTATTTATATATTTTACTTTTTTCAAATTTAAATATATAACTTTTTAAAAGAAAACATATTTTTTTATCATTCAACAAACTCAAATAACCTATAATTTAACATATTCTTAACGATTAAACCAACTCAAACTATACAAATATTTAACATAACAACCTTATTATGTCGACATGTCAACGTCATACCTACACATTTGAACATCAAGAAAGATATTTCGATCTAGAAAGTGTCCGTTGAAATTGCCGGATTAATAGTTGGACGTCTGGCTTTTTGACGGTCTTGAACGCCCGGCTTTTTATGTTGTGTTTTAACCGTTAAAACCGGTCAATGAAATTGCCGCTGACTCAGCATTCAAAGTTATCAGGAGTCAGGAGAGGAGAGATTAAAGCGCACGGAAACTTCGGCGTCACCGATGACATTGGTTGTCGGGTTGGAATTTCAAATGACGGACACCCGTCAAAATTATTGGTAACAAATAAAATCTGAAACGTTTTCTGTATTCTAAGCCAGATTTTGACGGTCTTAGCTGTATTTGACGGGTAAATTGACCCATGATCGAGCATTTACCCATCAAATTCCATCCCTGGTTGTCGTTGATTGGATCTCCGTCAACTGCCTTTCAGCTGACCGAGAAATTCGCACGCGTGGCGTAGTGTTTTAAAGTAACTTAATCCATGGACTTGCTTTCTATTCCGCAAAGATTCAGTCCTCAACCTTTGTGTTTAATAATTATTTCACTTTTCAAATTTTATTCATAAAAATGTAATAATTATTTCACTTTCGTCGAATCAATTTTATTCATATAATCTAATGTTGACCAATTTTAAGATAATTTAGTTTTGTAATTTGAAAAAGATTGATGGATAATTAGTTTCACAAATTACAGAAAAATAAAATATTTTCATTTATTTAACGAGAGCCACCAGGTGCTAATGTTCTCTATATTACTACTAGAATGTTTTTATTTATTTAACAAGAGCTACCAGGTGGCAATGTCCTCGACATTGCTACTTGCTAAGAGGAAGTGGATTATATTGATATGGATTTGAGACTCTTCACAATATAAAAGGATGATGACTATACAAGCCAAAATCATGCAAGCACAACCCACCTCTTCCAAATAATCCTTTAGCTTGTGAATGTAAATACCAAAAAAAATAAAAGATAGGAGAAAATCTTACTTAAGTCTTAAATATTACAATTAATTTCTGTTAGAGTTCTTAAACTTCACAATAAACTTTAGATACAACCTGATAACTCTCAACTTAAAAAGAAACTTTTAACTTTTCTAATTTATTTTAATTATTAGTTTTAAACATACTATCAAATGTTTTTTTTAAATTGATAAAGCAACACAAAAACTGATTTTAATTTTGCCACATTCCTTGGTAATAATCCCAAAAAGAACAAAATGGTCCACATTTTAAATAATAACCCCAAACCATTCTACTCTTATTTTTACTTATATGAAATAAATAAATAAAATTATTTAATATTACTAAACATTAAAGAAATAAAATTATATAATATTTCTATTTAAGAAGACAAACTTAATAAAATTTAAATTTTTTTGAATGTTGAATGCCAAAGCTTCTATCTCTCAAAGAAGTGCATTGGTTTCCTGTTCCTCATAAAGTTAATAAACATATAAGTTGCCATCAATATAAAATTAAAAATATTTTATTTGTTTCTTTAAATCTGACTTTTAAAAATTTTAATATCAAAATTTCATGTTGTTTACATGGTCAGGATTCACCGTCTACCTTAGTATTTTATTTAATTCTTATTATATTTAAATATAAAGTTGAATTGGCATTCAATTTTGCTTAAAAAAAATTATTGATTTTATCTTATTGACAAAGTAAAATGCGAAACATAGTTGTAGATGTGTTTTAGATTTTATATGATTGACAAAGTAAAATGGGAAACATATTTCTGGATGTGTTTTACTCTATGCATATGTTTTTGGTTTGTTTATTTGGTTTTTCTTTTTAATGAATTAAGATTTTAGATTATATAATAAATATATAAAATAATATAATGAGATAAAAAATGATTTTTAAGTTTTTAGTTTAAAAGTAAAGCTGAATAATATATCAATTATTGTTTTTTTTTTTAATTATGAATTTACAAGTTTATTATCAAAGCTTTTCATATGCTTAGAAAATGTCCGAAATTCCAAAATCTTTTTTTTAGTGGAAAAAACTTCAATCTAAGCCACATTCTTCATAGATAGTTGGTAATAGTGAGGAGTAAGATAGGAATTTGAGAAAATTTTCATTGTAAAATGATCCATATTGAATATTCTGACCATCAAATTCCAACCCTAAGTAGCATCATGGTTACACTTTTTGAGAATGTGAAATATATAATTCCAAGTAAATCTAAGAGGTAAGGGGGGATTGCGTAAGCTTCATATAGAAACGAGATTCTTGAAAATGATGGCACTCACTTTCTTTAATATAATGTTGACTTTTCAGCTACTCATATATGTGTATTCTATGTGAACTTGAACACAACACTCAACCCAAACAAATTATTCAGTAACCTCTTCACCTAAAAACACTTCCACCAAAACAAAATGTTCCAAACAACTTCAACATCTCAAATCTTTCCAGATCTTCTCCCTTGCAACACTGCTTCCATTATCAAATATTCTTTCTCATATCCCATCGAATGTATTCATCACTGGAAGTTGCAACAAGGTAACACATACATGGCAGGGGATAGTACAGATTCACTTATTTCGGTAGCGAAAACCCATAGCAATTGTCACTAGATTACCTACCTTGAACCAAATTAGGGCAACAACTTTTATCAACAAGCCATCTCCTATGCAAATATGGACATAATCCTGCAGGATGTATGAACATGCATAAATCCAATAAAATGACACATTTTACTGTCGGTGTAGCCATTAGTTCCACTCCTTAAATCCAATGCATTGGTGCAATTTACCTCCTTAAATCCAATGCATTGGTGCATTTTACTATTAGAAGGAATACTATAACAGATAACTAGATAAAGAACCCACCATATACAGATTATTAACTATAATGTGCTTCTATCAAGAGTACATATTTAGACTGGCTTCGATCTCAACAACTTTAATAGCATTATGAAATGCAGAACATGGATAGTAATGAAAGGCATAAGCTGAAGCACGCATGGTGATCATGAACAGTTGTGTATATCAGTGAAGAACCAAAATCATGGAAGTGCAGAGTGAAGAACCAAAAGCCTGGGAGTGTAGATGAATGAATAAAGCAATTTTGTCATCCAAAGCAAACATTCACTCCAACAGATGAACATTCTTCACACCATCACAAGCTTAAACACATAGCACAAAGATTTTCTGAAACCCATGGAGTTAGTGAAATAATAGAGATATTTACTGAAGCCAGTTCAAGGGAATGGAGGACTGACCATGTAAAGTCAATGTGAACTCGAAGTGTTTAGTCATACACAAATAATAATATCTATGATGGTAGGACCTAATTCCCTGCATCTGATTCACATTCACGCCCTCAAAACATATGCTACAGTTTTCCATTTCCTTCCTTTGATATTCAACAGGACCAAGGTAATCATTCTAGTCACCGTTGCCTACTCGGTGTGTTGTATCCATATCCAAATTCGTTATCCTCCCTTCACTGATTATGGGAAGAAGATTGAATTGTAAATTCAAATATGTTCATAGTCGGAGTGGGATTCGTTGGAACTATGCAAATGCCTAATGGGAACAATGAAACGCTCTTGCTCTTTTCCTAGAAACGCTCTTGCTCTTTTCCTACTTACACTGTGACGCAGACTTTGGGAACGACTTTATTAGAACAGACCAGACCAAATTTGCTTCTCTTTCCTTCGAATGTTTGCTCCTGACAAGAAACGATCAGAGGTTCCACTTGCATATTTTAGGATAACAAGCTTGCAATAAATAAGAATCTCTTGAACTTGAGCATGTTCCCTCTCTTTAGATGTTGAATTGGGCATATATCGAATAAAATTGCAGTACTCAGGTAGAACCTGGAGAAAATTCTGAAATATCTGATGTTCTAATTCATTAAGCTTTGATTAAACACTTCAGACTTTCCATGTGACAAACTTGGATGGAATTCTGTAAGTCTATATAACTCTGGAACTTTGGCAATGCAAAATGATTTAAAAGAGAAACAAAGTCATCGTTTCCCAGCCCCTGAAATCAAGATCATACTCTTTGCACATTTGCTCCAACTCAAAACCAAATGCACTGGCATTAACATTTTTTTAACTCAGTACTAAAATACTTTCTTGATTGTTTATAATTGGTAGTGAGAAAAGCACATCTGTGATATCCTTCGGAAAAGAACAATGTATGTTTGGGTATTGCCAGAGCTTCAGCAGGATCCATATTGATATATCTTCCAATGTTTACCTTGAAGCCAGTCGAAACCCTGACATCATTTTCAAAATTTTGGACATGACTTATCTTGAGCCTCTGAGTTCATCTCAATCTATGAGAAATGGTGGCGACAGAAGCACAACTAGAGATTCAAGAAGGTTATGCTCTTCAACGCACACACAAACATCATCACACAATTCCAACACATACCATATGAAATTCAAAGAAACCTATTTTATTGATACACTTTTGAGATGAGTACCTTGATGCCAATAAAAAACAATTATGGCATGCTTCAAAAGACCAACGTACAAACCTAGTTCAAAATTTCCTTCCTCCATTTGCTCATGAATGGAATGATCTACAACACCCATCTCTTTCAATATTTTATTGATTGTTCATTATCCCCATAGAAGCCCATTGTCAGCAAGGATAGTTGATTCAAGGAGTTAAAACCGATTCTAATATTGGGACATTGGTTTTGTGCAGCATTGGGTACAACTTGATTGCAAAGACACAGAATCTGCACTTCTGGAAGATGGACCTTCTCTACAAAGCTCAATTGTTTCTTTTCAGACACGATCTTCATAACTTGGAAGAGAGAGGAAAATACTTGCTTGAGACTTGACCAACAACAGTCTAGTTTAGTGACTCACATTGAAGGCTTTCAGAATTCATTAGTGCACTTGAAGATTGATTAGTGGTGATTGCGGTTTCTGGTATTGAATAATGAGTCTCAACTGGAAAAAAATCCAGAGGATTTTCAAGTGTCAAATTCATCAATGCACTTGGGTCTTGGTTACTAATTATAACTGTTTGTAGCTGTGAATCCAGTGCCTCATCTGGAATGGATTTTGAATAGTTTTCAATTACGGATTGAATCACATTGAAATAAGCATGCTGTAAGGACCTCAAGTCATCCACCATCTCTTCATTTGCCACCCATATGGTATCAGTAGAAGTGAAAATTTGAGGCTCACATGATGTTTCTTCTCTAACTTTAGGTGAAGCAGGGTTGTCTTCGACTTCTTCTTTGCAAACTGAAATCCCCGTGCCAAAGAATTCAGGTGAACACAACATTTCCTCCTCCATCTCACTCAGAGACGGATACCCTCCACCCATCATAAGTAATAAGAATTTGTGTAAAAAAAATAAAAATTTATCAAAGAATCTATCACCTTACAAACACCCACAAAAAGCAGGTAGAAACAATTATATTCAAATAACATAAATGATTATATATTGTTGTATAGATTAGATATACACAGAATTCAACAACGCATTTTAGTTTGACAGGGTGTGTGCAAGAAGTTGAGGATGGATGCAATCCTACTTTTTGGAAACATGCTCATGATACATAAAAACACAACACGCTCATGTTATGTAATGCTTGGTTTGGTTAATCTCGAGCCTGACATCTCATATGAGACGTAGGTCAGGCTAGGAAAAACAAGCACATGTTTTATAGTTACAAAACGCACACATGTTTTATAATTACAAAACGTGTACACGTTATGGAGAAGCCAAACCCGCACGCGTTATGGATAAGCAAAACCCGCACGCGTTTTGGAGAAGAAAAACACGCCACATTTTAGAGAAGCAAAACATGCACGCGTTATGGAGAACCACAAAAAATGGTTTTAGTGCATGGCTAGGGAAATGAATAAAAACAATAGTTTGCATCATTAAGACATAGGACCTATAGTAATATTTTAGCATCATCGAGAACAACATCTCAAACAACCACACCTAACCTCCCAAGAGCATAATTTTTCTTTGTGTTGTAATATGGACACCATTACGAGGTTTTAAGAACTAAGTATGGGTCATAGTCCATTGACCATGCTTGAGGGAGGAAACTCAAGAATTATGTCCGAAAGGTAGCTTTTAAGGCTCGAGGTCCATGAACAAGGCATTGAACCTGCACATAGGACCTTCGTATGCGATATTTTTCATATAAGAGAGAATATGCTGTGCATTAGAATTCTCTTAGCACTAGAAACATATCTGTAGACATGGTTGAGGGAGGAAACCTAGTTTTTAGGCCCTAAAGGAATCCTATAGACATATAGGGCCAATAACAACACCTCGAACAAACACACATGATCTCTTAAGGGTATCCTCAACCTTTAAGTTGGGATATGGCCATGATTAGGATTCTTTTAGCATTAGATATGAAGGATAAGGTGTTAATCATGGTTGGTACATAAAGCTTTAATTTTAGGTTGTAAACGAGCTTTTAGGGCTCAAGGTCCATGAACGAAACCTTGAATCACCAGAGGAGACCTCTCATGTTGATAGTTTTGTTTTGAATGGGGATATGGGAACCATTAGGGGTTTCTAAGTACTATGTATGTGTCTTGGGACCTTAGACATAACAAGGGAGGAAACCTAGGCCTTAGCCCCTAGAAGATGCTTCTATCCATCTAGAGCCAAGAATGATGCGTTGAACAACCTCAATAGATCCTTCCATGGTTTCATTTACCATGAAATGGGGATACTAGTTCCATTAGAACATTTTTAGCACTAAGTACATATATTAGGCCCCTTCACATGGGTAGAGGGATATACTTGGTCCTTAGGCCTTAAAGGAAGTTGTTAACCATTTAGGGCCAAAATTGATGCCTCCAACCACCACACACGACATTGAAAGTGAATCATTTGAATCTTAATTGGGATATGCATGCCATCATCATTTGTTGAGCACTGGGTATGCATCTCAAGGTCATGGACATGGTCATGGGGGGAAACTATGGCCTTAGGACCTAAATAAAGCTTCTAGGTATCTAGGGATAGGAAGCATGCCTTAAAAAATCACACATGGCATCTCATAGATATATTTGGACTATGAATATGGATGTTAGTAGAATTAGGTGGTTTTGAGCAGCAGGTATGGGACCTCTGAGACATGATTGAGGGAATATGCTCGTTCCTTAATACATAATGGAATATTTGAGGCACCCATGTTAATTAACAATACCTTGAAGCACCAAAGACGACCAACTCAAGGTATGCTTGGTCTCCAAGAAAATATGAACATGCCTTTAAGAGGTTTTGAGCATTAGATATGGGTATTAAGGCCTCAACAAGCTCAAGGGAGGAAATCCAAGACTCGATCCCTAAATAATATTTTTGGCATCTATGGATACACATGTGCCTTACTCACTATCCCTCTATGCCTTACTCACTGACCCTCCCTACCTTTGTATTTACACCTCTCGCTATCTCTCTGTGTATGTTTGTGTGTCTCCCCCCCTTATCTCTCTCACAACCTCTCTCTCTCTCTCTATATATCTATGTGTGTGTGTGTGTCCGTCCCTCACTCCCCATCTCTCAAAATATCTCTCCACCTTATTTATACCTCCCTCACTATCCCTCCCCACATCACTCTCTCTCTATTGGCTACCCCTCCCCCCTCTCTTGTTGTTTCTCATACCTCCCCCCCACTCTATCCAACACAATCTCTCTCTCTCTATATATATGTGTGTGTGTGTGTGTGTGTTCCTCCCTCATTCCCCCTCTCTCATAACCTCTCTCGACCTTCACTATACCTCCCTCACTATCCCTCCCTCCACCACTCTCTCTTTATCACCCCCCCCTCTCCCCTCTCTCTCTATCGCTCACCCCCCCTCTCTCTCTCTTTGTGTGTGTGTGTGCCCCCCCTCTCTCTTTATATATATGTGTGTGTGTGTGTGTGTGTGTGTGTGTCATTCCCTCATCCCCCTCTCTCATAGTATCTCTCCACCTTCTATATACCTCCCTCACTATCCCTCCCTCCATATCACTCTCTATATCATTCACCCCCCTCCCTCTTTGTCGCTCATCCCTCCCTCCCTCTCTCCCACACAATCTCTGTGTGTGTGTGCCTCCTTCACTTCCCATATCTCATAATCTCTCTCCACCTTCTTTATACCTCCCTCACTATCCTTCCCTCCATCACTCTCTCTCTATTTCTCACCCGTCCCCCTCTCCCTCTGTCGCTCACCCATACCCCTCTCTCCCACATAATCTTTGTGTGTGTGTGTCCCCTTCTCTCACAAACTCCCTCTGTCTCTCCCTCTCTCTCCACCTTCTATTTACCTCCCTCTATCATTATCTCCCTCCCTTCTCACTTAGTTACCAGTCCTCTATGCCATTATCCCCCTCTTTGTGTGTGTGTGTGTGTGTCAACTTATATCCCTCCCTCCCTATCTCTTTTCACCCTCCCTCTCCATGTTTCTCTCTTTCACAACCTCCCTCTCTCTCCATCTCTCAACCCTCCACCCTCTGTCTTTGACACCATCTCTCTCTCTCTCTCTCTCTCTCTCTCTCTCTACATGTGTGAACCTTCCCCTTTCTCTCCTTGTGTATATTCCCCTGCCACCCCTCACACACACACACCTTCTATTGCTCCCTCAACATCTCTTTCCTTCAATCTATCTCCATCCCTCCCTCACCCCCCTCCTCCCTCTCTATCTTATTCTCTCTCACACTCTCTCCACATCTCTCTCTCTCTCTCTCTCTCTCTCTCTATGTTTTCAACTTATCCCTTCTCCTCAACCCCCTACCTCATTATGACCCCTATTCTCTATTTTATCGCATCTCATTCCCATCTCTTCAATTTCCCCCTCCTTCGCCTCTCTCCTCCAACACATCCTATTCCTCCTCTAATACTCCATATCCACCTTTCCATTCACTAATCCTCCCTCTCATCAAACCATCAGACACTTCCTCCCATCCACCTTATCCCCCTTAGTCACTCAAGTCTTGTGTACTGCTTCTAACCCTATATGTCTTCAATACCTCTTCTCCTCCTAATAATTCTCTCAATCCCCACTCCCCTTCACCCTTGTAACCCATAATGTTCCCATTCCATTCATCTTTCTCCACTTGAATTTGCAACATCCTCCTAGGACCTTGACCCTTTCCCACCCCCTCTCCATTCACTAATCCTCCCTCTCATCAAACCATCAGACACTTCCTCCCATCCACCTTATCCCCCTTAGTCACTCAAGTCTTGTGTACTGCTTCTAACCCTATATGTCTTCAATACCTCTTCTCCTCCTAATAATTCTCTCAATCCCCACTCCCCTTCACCCTTGTAACCCATAATGTTCCCATTCCATTCATCTTTCTCCACTTGAATTTGCAACATCCTCCTAGGACCTTGACCCTTTCCCACCCCCTCTCCATTCACTAATCCTCCCTCTCATCAAACCATCAGACACTTCCTCCCATCCACCTTATCCCCCTTAGTCACTCAAGTCTTGTGTACTGCTTCTAACCCTATATGTCTTCAATACCTCTTCTCCTCCTAATAATTCTCTCAATCCCCACTCCCCTTCACCCTTGTAACCCATAATGTTCCCATTCCATTCATCTTTCTCCACTTGAATTTGCAACATCCTCCTAGGACCTTGACCCTTTCCCACCCCCTCTCCACTATTAACCATCCCCACTGGAACTTCCAACATCTTCCCAGGCCCTTGACCCTTCCCCGCCCCCTCTCAACTATTAGCCATCCCCACCTGAACTTCCAACATCCTCCTAGGCCCTTGACCCTTCCACACCCACTCTAAACTATTATCCGTACATTTGATATATTACATATAGTGCTAGATTGTTAGCTTTACAAAACGTGTGTGCATTATATAACTACATAACGCGCACGCGTTTTGTAGTTCTATAACGCGCATGTGTTTTGTAGTTCTATAACGCGCGCACGTTTTGTAGTTCTATAACATGCACACGTTTTCCAATTCTGCAAGGGCAGGAGATGTAATTTGAATTTAAACATTCCAATTCACTTGTTCACATGTCACCAATAGTCCTATGTGTATGGTTTGGAGTTTGCTTCGGTAATGCCAAACATGTGCTATGGTATATGATAAACCATAGCTAATTGAACATTTCTTCCATTTTCTGCAGAAGTCGTTGTTTACGCACTCGTTACAGTATGATACACACAATCATTTTTGACAAAATCTTAAACATAAATAGCATTTTTTCTGCAAATTCTAAATATGTAATTTTTATTAAAAAATATTATATTTTCCTATTTTTTTTCAATTTCTATTGTGTCCTAACTCCTTAACTCGAAAAACATGTTATTAGTGTTTTTTCCATAACCTTTTCAATTCTTATAATTGTTTTAAAAAGAAATTATATGGTGCACTAGAAGACATTGACCTCTACATTCTATAAAAAACCCATTTCATGATTATTTCATTAAGACCTTCAAAGGCCGCACCCACAAAAGACGTACCATTTTCGAGGAATGATCACTTACATAACTATAAAAAAAATTAAAAATTTACTAATTTTATTTTCGAAAAATAGCTCCACACTAGTGATATATGTTATCTACATGCTTGCAAATTTTTGTATCCCGAAAGCATCATTTAACCCCTCAAAGGTTGCACCCACAAAAATATATACCTTATCATTTGCCTAAAAAATAAAAAAAAAGTGACTGTTAGATAAAATGAAACTTGACATAGTTATAAAAAATTTCAATACATAAACCTTATATATTTGGAAATGTGATTCAATTTCCTACATTTAATCTTATTTACTCAAAGCAAGATATTTTGTGTAAGTATCTCAGAAAATACAATTAAGTTGAAGGATGCCTGATTTTTTAGTTTTCTATTGCATCTAATGTGCCAAAAGTGACCCTCATTAGCTTGCACTCACCCTTCATTCAACTCAAGCACTTTACCCTTGTAATTACAGTTCAACAATTGGAAACAAAATGCATTAACTACTAGTTATATAATTGCATGGCCAACTAGAAGAAAAATAACCCCATTGAATTTACACTAAAACCAAACCAAACCAACAAAAGGAAACATATGGACAGATTTGGAAAGCATACCTAATAGCTTCTTGATACCAAATTATATGCCTCTCGACTTCTTGACAACAAATGTATGCCTCTCAATATTAATGGTAGAAAACTAAAACGGTAAAACGATGGTGCACAATAGGAAGAGTGATGATTGAAGGGGAAGGTAATCCCTGAATTTATTCAGAGTGTGCATGGTGTGTTTGACAAGTAAAGGAAATAGAGGAATCCTTGGCGCCAGGTGAATGGCCCTTTTTATTATTATAGAAAAACAAGAATATTTAATGAAACTCAACGTGCTTCCTCTTACCATTGTAATAAGAAATACAAATGTATGTGTAGTAATTAATATTAATAATCACCATGCTTACAAATCCATCATTGTTATTTTGAGTCATCAAATGGCATTAATAGCTTTTCTCGCAACAATCCACAGACAAAAAAACTCTACCAACTTATGTATGTTGCTTAGTCGAAGTCTCCTTTAGTGCATTAAACTCCAGCAACCTCCTTTTAGCCTGGATACAAGGAACCATCATTAATGCAACTAGTGTGAATATAACGAGCAATTTTCTCATAAATGCCAGATGATTTTAAGACTTAAGTTTAACTTTAGCTTCGATAAAGAAAATCAATCATGTACACACAAATTAATTCACCTTCAAGATTTATATATCCCCTTCTCAGAAACATAATATATCTCCGTGTCAAAGACATAATAAGAGTAAATTAATAAGCAAAGAATCTCATCTTATAGAATTCATTCTGTGAATTTGGACTATAAACTTTCCTTCACAAAATTTGGACTATAAAACTTTATCCTTTCCTTGTACTCCTTGTTTTGGGGTAGATAATGAAGTATTGGTAATTTTATGTATAGAAACAAACCAAAAGGGGCCAACTCTAAACAGTTGGATGGAAAGGGAAGTTCGTATTTCGAAGGACTCCTCGATCAGTCACTAATTCAACTAGGGATCAGTCACTAATTCAACTAGGGATCAGCGTACTTAAGCGGATACCTCATGCTCATATATAGAGTATAAATAAGTATAGGTTGTACAGTAAGCAGTGGGAAGCGAAGCTGTACCAAACGAGGAATATCCGACCGGTAACTTGTACCAACTAGGACCTCAACTATTTGGCGTTCAGTTTTATCTAACTGCTTTTAGTATAAATTTAATTAATTAATTACTTTTATTAACCTATCGTACATAAACATAATATAAAAGTAAATTAATAAGCAAATAATCTCATCTTACAGAATTCCTTCACGGAATTTGGACTATAAAACTTTATCTAATTGCTTTTAGTATAAATTTAATTAATTAATTACTTTTATTAGCCTATGACGTTTAGTTTAGCTACACTTTTAATGTAAGGCTTTTTAACTTAGGTAATAGTGGTTTTCGTATCAATAGTATAAGGAAGCGACGATGTTTTGTTTATGTGGAATTTTTTTTTTATTAAAATAAATAATTAAATATTTTTTATTACGTAACTTTAAAACAACATTTTTTCCAAATGCAAATTTTAATATTGAAACTTAATTAAACTAAAATTCTAAGTAAGTATTTGTCAAGACTATGATGATTTGTATAATAAAATTGCTTCAAAACAGATGAAAAGAATGTAACTCAAAATCTCTGCGATTGGTATTTTTAGTGAATTTGTTATTTTTAATGCAATGGCTAAATTGATGCTTCTCCAACTTATAGGGATGTCATGGTATTGAGAAATTATTTATATACTTGCTATATGAGATGATATAGTTTATTAGAGGTTTTGAGATGTTGATTTTTTTTTGTAACTAGGGTAATTGATAATTGGGGCTCGGCTTGTACTTGTGTGGCCCAATGTCGATTTCAATATGCTACCACTATATCCATAGGTGTATCATCATTGCCACACGTGCAACATACAGGGGTAATCAAGGTTTGAGTCCATGATGTCACAAATGCCTTAATAGTGCACCCTATTACCAATTGGTATACGCCTCGGGGTACAACCATTCTATTTTAACTAAGATATGATGGGTCCATAAATGTAGGACAAAAATTTGATGTTAAATTGACACACCAAGATGCCATTTCAACCTTTTAGGGATTATTAATGGAAAATTGGATTTTTTTGTAAAGTTCGTAATTAAACTAAAAAACAAAATCTTTTACAGAGCATATCCGTCATTACTTCCAGTTTGCAAAGATTTCCATACCATGACCAAGCTGATAGTATCTATTGATAATACATTATATTTAACCCCTCCCCCCACCTCGACTAATATACTATGACTATAAGTTTCCCATCCTGATAAATTTTGAGCAGTGCTCCCCCATAGGATGAGGGTTATGACCTCATAAAACCATAAAAAAGAGGTACAAGGACAATATCAATTAACCTGAGATTTTCCAAATTGAGAGATGGATTAATCATAATCTGAAATGTATAAATGAGAGGGACCAATGTCTGAATTCTCTCGCTTTGCTGCATGTTGGACTGTTTCTGGACTCTTTTGAAACACTAGATACTTGTTAATCGGTCGGGTTAGATGGGTTCAACTGAAAGTTTTCCCATTGAGAGCACAAGAAAGAACATCAAGTTTGGCATTAATGCGATCTCCCTCAAGTTTCTGGTCTCTTTCCAGATAAAAACACCTCTTCCAACCCCGCAACCCGAGTCGACAGGAATGGTTTACTAGAGTTGTCTTGGAAGTGCCCTGAATGTAGCCATTTATAGCCATAATAATGCAAAATATAGGAGCTACAACACACGACCAGTTACAACACCAACCCCTCTTTTCGAATACACAACGAAAAACCATCATACAATCAACCACCACAATGAGAAGTAACATATAAATTTAACTGTAGAATCTCAAATGAAACACACACATATTTATTGAAATAAGATAACATCATAGGTTTACTGTTACATGCCCCAATTTGCAAAATAATTTTATGTTATTGAGGAACATTATGTTATATTTTATGTTAAAGTTTGTAATTAATGAATAAATGAGTGTTAAATGAAGCTGTTAAATGAGTGTTTACTGGTCACTTGGTGGAGGAGACTGGGTTGAGAGCAGATTGACATGTGGCAGTATCCTCAAACTACTTCTAGCTGTTGCAGGTGGCAACTTCCCTATAATTGTGGTCATGATTCCCCAAGAAAGTGGAACAAGAGCAGGTGGCTCATTAAGTAAAAACTGACCCAAAAGACCTAGGCATGCTAATAAAACTTCCCATTGAAGACAGCTAAGGTTGCTCATTCTGGATTTGTGATCATTCTAAGTGAATGAAGTGCACATGTGAATTCGATGGAGGGGACTAGCTGAAGTATGTTTGAGGGTATAAGTGCTGAAGACTGAACTTGTGCAGCTATTCTAAGATGAAGTTCTTACTGCTGTAAGAAAGACTGAGTTACTTTTGAACACTCAGTGGAGTTGCAGAGGATCTCAAGACTACATCTCTCACCCAGTACTCTACCAGGAGGATCAGGAGATAAGCTCGGGGGTCCTGAGAACTGTTGTTCAGCTCTTCTCCAGGAGTTGGTTTGGAGGAACAGCCTCCTTAAGCTGTTGTTGCCTCATCTATTTGACAGGTTCTACTTGTTTAAGTTCAGTTATTATTTTATGTACCGGATCAGAAAAATTGAAGAGTTTTGTCTTATTACTGTTTGGTATAATTAGGAAAAGTTATTTATGTTGTGGAAGTTAGTAACTAGTTAGAGTAGGGTAAATCAGTAGAAACATTGCTGAGTTAAATTGACAAGATAGGAAAATTACCTAAACTGTATTTTTCCACGCCTCTTGCAAGGCAGTACTCTAGTACAACAGGTATATTTAATTCAGATAAGTAGATTCAAATAATCTTGAATGCAAATGCAAATGATTACTTCCACAAGATTTTGTGTAATTTAGTCATATAACCTTAGTCGTATTTTTATTATCTTTTGAAAGAATTTAAATTATCTAAGTACAGGTAGAAAAACAAATTTAGATAGTATATACTAATATGCATTATATTTACACAGTTAAAAACTAGTAAAGTACATTTTATAAATCCAATAGGTAAACATAAAAAAATAATATAGGATCAATAATTATTTTTAAAACTAGGTTAACTATTTAAAATAGTAAATTTAAAAAAATAGTTATCTAGTTAACTTAGTTATAACAAAAGCATGTAAACTAGGTTTACTAAAAATAAAACCACTAACTCTGTAAACCATTAAGAATAATTAGGGTTTACAAAAGATCCGTTTTCACAATAGAATAAAGTAAAAACTTATAATATCAAAACCTAGCACAAACTATTCCAGAAAATTTCAGAAAAGGAATATAATTATTTAATATTATCAATCTCAGTCCTATTCTCAAATATCATTGCAGCGTTATTCATTTTACTGCTATCAAATTATTATTTACCAAGAATCTTCAAATCTCTTTTCTTTTCTTTTAAATAAGACACAATATTTTCTTACTGATCAACCTAACCCTAAACATCGATAAGCTGAATAATAATTAGAATAGCTCATAAACAAAATTTTACATAAATGTAAACCTAACAACGATACTGTAAATTTCAGCTGTAAGTTGTAATAATTTCTTAAGTATTTTAAAAGCAAACTAAACAGACATAGTTAGCGACCTTTTTCATTTAACTGTTAAGGCTTAAAATCTTGTTCAAAAACTATTTCTCAAGTTATACAAAACTCACAAAATCAAATTTAAAACATCTATATGTTCACGGCTACGAGAGCCCTTCTCAAATCAAGAGAGTTGCTATAACTACGACCATTCAATCTTCTGTAAAAACCCTAATCAAATCTTCAAGAAACCACCGAGTGGCTTGACAAGTAAAGTCACGGCTTAAAGCCAAAGTTTAAAAATTATTATCATCTATTTCATTTAAGGCCGAGAAGACTTAAAACCAAAATCATGAAGTTGCGGCTGTGAAAGCCATATCCATTCAATACAAATAGCCACAAGGGATTTTAAAACTCGCAAAGTAAAAGAACAACAACATAACTAATAAGCACGGCTGAGCCATCACCCACCACACATGGCAGTGCTATCATCTTTCCACCATGCTTTATGTGCAGGAAAAACCCCAGGTGTCACCGAGGCTTACCAGGGGAAACGCCCTTGCTGAAGACGGTGGGTAGAACTCCGTAGCTTCAAACTTGGGTCTGGATAGCGTACGCAGGGAGAAGAAAACTGAGTTCTATTAGTTACTTTTATTTCACAAAATAATAATTGAAATTGTGCCAATAAACTGTAAAGAAAAACAGTTGTGTTCTTACCTTGTTGAGTCAAGCAACCAGGAATTCGTGGAAAGCCAAACCGAGTTCTTTTGTTTGCACACAAGTTAAAATGGAGCACTGTAAAGAGGGAAAGCGCAGAAACATCATTCAAATGAAAAGCCTTATCCACGACAAGGAAGTTTCAAACCCTCGACACAAAAACCAGCAGTAAACAAGAACCAAACACTCTTCACGCAACAACTCTTTCACGTTGGTTACAGTCATTAACATTCACATAGAGATTCAACTCTCACAGCAAAACGAAGGAAAAGACAGCCCAAACCCTCTTATCCTCTACACAGTAAAAATCCACCTCACTTTGGACAGTAAACTTCTTACTCAACCTTCTACACATCTCGTTAAGGCTCACAAGGGCCGAGTACATTTCAATGAAGGTTCGACAGGGACCATGGCAGCCACGAGCTCACAACTCAACCACCCTCAACAGAAAATAAACCAAATACCAACGCGAATTTAGGGTTTGGACAGGGTTTTATTGTAACATAAAGTCAACAAACCTATTCACCAATCACCAACCACGTGTCCCAACAAATATTTCACAATCATGGGTATGGAGCTATAGTCGCCAATTCATGTTTTCCAATCTCCACAAGTCATTTGGTTTTAAAGTCAAAACCTTATTATATTATTGCATAGTATCATTATGTCTTCCCCCTAGTTATGTTTTTTGGTTCATAAACCATAATCATTGCATTATAGGAAATTATCCATTTATACTAAGTACCAATGATTAACTATAAAATATCTATGTTCATTTTGCTATTAAATTAATGTCTATATTTGATAGTAATAAGATTACAATAATGGAGATAGATTAGCCTCCATAAAAGTACTTAACCATAGCTCTTGGATTTTGTAAGATGTTTGTTTTACAATAGAGTTTTTATGTATAGTTTAACTATAACTTAAGCATTTATAAGTTTTCCTCTAACACCTACTGTAATGATAATACACTTAGAAATTACAATACATAACCATTGTGATTGGAAGTTCATATAAATCTAGGTTTATATACTAGAGAACTAGGTAAGAATACATGGTTTAGAATGTACTAATGTAGTGTTTAAAGATTTAAAAGAACTCAAATAGATATGAACAATACCATAGCCCAATCTCTGCACAACATTGTGTGGTTAGGGATACAAGTACGTGCAACATATCTTCTCTTTTATAAGATTGTTAGGCCTCTATGCTCTTGCAGAAGTAGAACTGATCTTAATCTATAACTCCTCAGATATGAAATATAAGTATATAATTGAAAATACTAGAGGGAATAATTACTTGGATAAATTACTAAAGTGGTAAACATAACTGCACTTAACCCATCCTTTCACAGCAATATTTTTACCATCTTTATTCAGTTTGATAACATTAGCAATACCAACTTTACCTCTTACAGGGTCAAGCTGCAAACACACATTTTATTTACTAGCATTTTCTCCTATGCTTGTGGAGTATCATTCTTGATCTGGAATTTTACTGGAACAAACTTCTTACCTATTAGAACCTGTAAAAAGAACCACCATTCCACTGTTTTAGCTGTAAGCTAAGTAAGCCCTGATCTCACCTAAGATTTTGTCCTACTTGACAAAAGAAAATAATAACACACTTAGCATCAGTTTAAGATGCAGTATTCTTTTCTCACCTTCTGGAAAAGATAAACTGTTGTGTTTAACATTCCTAACATAGTACTTTAAGTCAAACTAATAATTTATACATAACCAAAGAAAAGCAATGCTCTTTGTTATTTATAACGGTTTGAGTATCCGCTAACAGTTATTGGTTCATTGGCAATGACAACCTTGACATTTTATGATTACATGAAAATGTTTAAATTTTTATGAATTTTTGGGTTATTACATGTGGTATCAGAGTGCAAGGTTCAGACACTAGGCCTGAACGTGACTCAACATGCATAAATAGAACAATAGATTTAAAACATGTATACTGATTTTTTTAATTTTTCTTTTGAACTATACTTCGAAAGAATTTTTTTGAGTTAACTGCAGGTATGGAAAGATTGGAAGAATATGCGAATGAGGAGTCCCCCTATACTGAACGAAATAATTTTCAAAGAGAACCTATACAAGAAGAAATAACTAATAATTCTTCTGAACTACTACAAACAATTAAGGAACTAAGAACAGAGATGGAAATAGTCAAAAAAGAAAATGAGAGAATTCTGAGAGCTCGGGAGGAGCTAAATCTGATTTTGATGGAAAGATTTCAGAATGAGGAAAAAGATAAACGAACAGAGTCTGAAGATATGCCTTACCAACATAAAGATAAAAATACTAAGCAGTTTAAAATCAAAAGTAGCTCATCTTTTGAGGTTTATGGCGATCCACATAAAAAGAATTATCAATATACTAGTGATAGTAGTGAAGATAATTATCATACTAGAAAAAGAAAGTTTAAACCTTATGAAGAAATCTCCGGAGAATTCAGGAAAATCAAGCTACCAACCTTTAATGGTGAAACTGAGAAGGGAGAAGAGGCAGAATCATGGTTGTCCGGGATGAAGAAATATTTTCAAATTTTTAACTATTCTAATCAACTAAAATCCAGAATGGCTATTTATAATCTCACTGGGAAAGCAGATATTTGGTGGCAGGACCTAAAAAGAGTAAAAGGCATTAGGGAGAAAAACATTAATTGGAGTACATTTAAGAAATATTTCAAGAAGAAATTTATGTTTGAACAGTACTATGAGGAGATGCCTAAGGAATTTTACGAACTAAAACTGGGAACAATGAATATGAAAGAACTAAATAGTGAATTTCTAAGTTTGCTCAGGTATGTGGCGTATATTGTGGACAAGAAGACTAAGGTACAACGGTTCCTCTGTTGTTTACCCTATCATATAAAAGACATGATTGAGTATGACAATCCCAAAAATTTAGAAGAAGCAATGAGAAAGGCGAATTTCTATTATGAACAGAATCTCAAAAATGAAAGTATGACAAACTGGAAGGCAAAAATAACGAATAATTTTGAACAGAAGAAGAAAGGTTTTGTACCTAACCAAAATTTTAAGAATAATAACACACAAAATTTTCCTAGTAAAAATTTCCAGGGGAACAAAAGTAATTCACAGACCAATCCAAATGGTCAAAGAAATAAAGAATCTATTAATAACTCGGATGAGGTTGAACAAGGACAAAGGACGCATTGCAATTGAAGTAGAGAAAAACATAGTAGCATAATTCGACTACGAATATAGATACAAGTACGATTCGATACGGAAAAAATACTTAACGAAAAAATCCAATACTATTAACATATCGTAGTAGACTCCTTATATATAATATATTTAATTAAATATACACCAATATATTATAAATGTTGTAAAAAAAATTACTATTTTAAAAACAAAAAATACAATGGGAGGAGTTTGTGAGAGAATATTGTTAGTTATTAATAATTATTTTAATAACAAAGCAATAAATATTTACCATTATTAACTGAATTGCAAAGTATGAAATTGAATATTGTTTTGTCATATTTAAATAATTAAAATTTGGTTTTTTAAAATAAACTTTCATGTAGTAAGATGTAACATCCCTAAATTTCATAAATAAAATCCATTTACCATGTGTAAATTTAAAATTCCTAGGAAATAGTTCCAAGAGATGTTATACTTCATAATCCTTTTGTCGTAGTGATAATAGCTTTACTAATAAATTGCAACTCATGTGCCTATGTTTAAAGTTTATCATTAGCATGCTCCATTTTACGACCTTTTGTCGATATTACGTCAAACATTCTGGTTGATACTATATTGTGGTTATAACTCTGTTGGTTGCATGTAGTTAAACTATTTTCTTTCTTCCAGTTTTGTTAGAACTATGTAAGAGACTTTTAAGGAAAGGTCCTAGTCTTACTTATCCTTTAAGGCTAATGCATGAAACTTCGTCTTCTCTTTGCGCATGTGCAACAAGTTTAAATGTAACGCTTCTTGCTAAAGGATAAACCATCCTAAACTACTAGGTATCCTCATCCTAGGCAAAAAGGATGGGGCTCAAAAGGTTTGGGACACTATACTATAACCAAAATCTAGCAAATACGACTCCAATCCCACTATACTAGGAGTTATGATATGATCTGCATATACCTTCGTGGAGAACTATGCAAGGTGCTTAGGTTTTACAAAGATACGATGGTCTACTTGAGTTGTGAAGCAATGATGGTGACGACGATAAGTAAAGGACATGGGATAAATTTGTCCACATGTAGAGCATGTGGTCATGTTGAAAAATCCACTTGGCAGCCGTTGAGTAAGATGCAAAAACCTAGGGTTTTAAAGCGTCTCGATAAACATGTAAGGTTTTTGTTGAGGTTATGTTTGGGGTTTTCTATCTTTCATTTGGCACCACTGGTCTCTGGTGGTTCGACCTGATAGCTCCTTTTTCCAAAGGTGGAGGAACCGTGACTCTCGGTCCTCAACACCTTGTTAACCTGACTGAGAAAGAATGGTATGTTGGTGAGATTCGTTGTGACGGTATTGTTGTTGCTCTAGCTACAATTTTGTGCACAACAATAAGTAAAACCCTCTTTGCGATTTCAATAATGCTTTCTTTTTGTTTGCAGTAATAGTTCAAATCCAAATTTTGACTTCTTATTTTGCATGTGTAGGAGGCAACTAGAACGACTCTCTGCAACAAGGGATTTGGTTGGACATTGACCGAGAAGATTTTGCAGTCGGTAAGAATTATGGCCTTTCCTTTCATGGCTCTATGGACAAAACTTGGTGTTTTGTTGTGTGTTTATCCCCATAGTTTTGGTGCTTCATCTCTGCGCTTGTTGTCGATGTGAAAGTGATAATTTCCTTTGGTAATGAAATTGATACTGTAAGGGATTCTTCGTCGCTTGTGGAGTCTTTAGCGACTATGTCTATTTTGCATCTTATAATGTATATTTATTTCAGTTCTATTACTTGTTTTGATACTGTAATGGTCTTTTACTTAACTCTGTAAGAACCTGTGAGGGCTTTTCTTAATGCCATGTTTTAATTCAACAATACTGTAACCTCATTTATTTAATTATCAATGCGATTGTGTACATTTTGGCAATAGATGCATTCTATTTGATTATCAGTCTTGTTTACAGTTTATGAATGTTGTAAAAGATGAGGCTGTGAGGCCCTTACTTTTGTGATTGAAATGGGACAAGGGGTCATAAGGCCATTGTCAGTAATGTATATTGTTATTTGAAACTAGCTCTGGGTTTATGTTTTGGAAGGAAAACCGCTAGGGTTTTACACCTAGTTTGATTCTATAGGTTTTGGACACAAACATTGTAAAGTGGTCGTGAGGCCTTTGTTTTGTTTTCTGGTTATGTGAAAGGTTTAAATAAAACAAGAAGGATGTCAAGGCTCTGTCCACAAATATTACTGTTTGTATTCATACGCAAAAGGGTTTCTATATTACCTGTACTTAAATTTTGGTTTACAGCAATAGCTTTATTTTGATGTCGAAACATGCGACCATGGAGATCTTAAAACAATGCTGCAAAAGCTATTAAAATACTCTTCGTTGATTATTTGTTAAGGTTAAGATTTGGTTTTAGTTCGCAGGACTACTTGTAATGTATAACTCAGTGGTAGAATTAGTTCTTACAATTTTAATTGTTCTCTTTCTTATAAGGCCCTAAGCGGTCGTGAGTTCTTTATAAAATTATAATTTATTATGGTCGTGGGGAATTCATCCTGTCAACTGAATTTACTAGTTTCATAGCAGATAAAACTGAGATTTAAAGAAAAGAGAAAATAATCGCTAAGGTTGTTTGTAATTTATTTTGTAAGTAATTATACTCCATATGACAATACCAATTCGGCCTGCAACCTGTAACTAGTGCTATGGCCTGTCGATTATCTCGATTTGGTATTTAGATTTAACTTTACAATATCCTAGCCATGTCGCCTTATTATGGAAAATAAACCTTATCCAAAATCTATCTAACTCAGTCATTACTTAAGTTTTGATTTTGTTTATCCTAGGGTTTGATTACAGAGTTCAATTTAATGGAGATTATAGGTTTTCTTTTATATTCTATCTCAATAACATTGTTTAATCTGACGGTGGCTAGGGTTTAGACCAAGAGGCATTAACTCTGTTATAACATGGGGAAAAACATAACTATACTATGCATGGCTCTTAAGCCTAAACCTCATGTTCTTAAATACCGTTATAGTTTCAATGTTTCTATGCTATTTTTTATAAGACTTATGATTTATACATTGTGTGTATAATTTCAAAATGTATTTTTAAATCTAAAAGTATTGGTTATTAAATAAGAGAGATATGTAAAATAGATTATGAAACTCTCTAAGTACTTAGCCCTATTAAGGTTATTCAGGAAATACTTCATCCATTATAATGATTCTGTCATAGTTTCTTCTTTTAAGGCCTAGATTAACAACATTACTATGGGTAGTAGCAGTAAGATAAATCGAGGTAAATATAATAGAAATATTGTACTCAAAATACAAGAGAGAATGAAAGAATCCATTACATGATGTTCTTAACAGCATAATCAGAATAGTAAATTTAACTCTTAACTTTGAATAAATCGAACAATTTTTCCAAACAACTTTCAGAAATAAAATTCATAACATATTCAATTTTCCTAATTTCGGCTACTGAACATCCTTTCAATTAAAAGTACAGAATTATAATTAAATAACAATTAGAACCTGGGTAATATGCAGAAGGGGACAAACACCCAAAGGAGACTATTCCACCCAACCTTCCCCTGAAGCAACCAATATTACTTGCTTAGGACCCCCGATACCGTTCACTTAACCACTAGGACGAAGATCTATGGATATAGTCCACACAACAAAATTGTTGCAACTTAGCACTCAGCAGTAGACGTAAATCAACAATTCCACTTTAGCTATCCCCTCATCAAATTCCTTGTGTGCCTGCCTGACTTTTCAGTTTGCAGCAGTCACAAGGTTCATTCACTTAGAAATCAGAATGAGTGGTGAGCCTCTTGCTCAATTTGATGGTATATATAAGATTGCCTTGGTCTTTGGGTCATATTTGGAATTAAATGAGCTACCAGCTCAGTTCCTCCCTCTCAGAGAAAATGACCACAATTTTAGGGATTATGCTTCCTGCAACAGCTAGAAAGTGAAATGCTAGTGCTGTCACTTGTCAACCAGCCTTCTACAACTGTCCATTCCTCCTAGTGGGTCAGTGAACACTCATTTAACAGTCTCCCTTGGATAGGTGTCTCTTTTTTTTAATTATTAAAATAAATAATTCTTCAATTACAGTTATCCTTGACCACTGCGTCATGAAACTTTACAATAAATTTATTATAATGTTTTTTTTTTCCTGAAAAAAAAACAATAAATATTTATTTTTCAGTTCTGGGTATGTTACATAAGAACCATATGATACCAACATAGAATATTCTATTAATTTTGATTTGTTCGAAATTTTGGTGCAGGAAATGCTAATACTACCGAATTATGCTACTATGGAGAAAAGTATTGAAATTTGAAATGGAGAACTTTGTGTTGATGTGTATACTAAAGCTTCTGCTATGGGGAAGTTAATTTCCTGCATTGCAACTCCACATGGAAGGATTTGATATGACTCTATGAAGATTAGAATAGCTGATGTTCTTCACAAGATATCTCATTGTGAGTGTCCTTAGTTCAAGTTTGGTATCATTGGTACACAACAGCAATGATATGTATTAAAAACTCCCACATCCATCATCAATGCCAAATGGAATTTGGATGGGTAAACTGGCACAGCTTGTCCTATAGAGCCTGGATTGAGCAGTAGCTTCAATAAACAACAAAGCTGAAAGAGTCGTAGATATCAAAACAGTTTGTGAAAACTTGTAATGGAGAAATATCTTGTGTACAAATTGGTATTCTTCCTCCATCTTGCAGGCTAAGAAAGACAACATGGATTTCAGAATACATAGACTAAGACATGGAAATTTTCTTCTTATGTCCTTTCAACTCTTGACATATGTTTATGCATGTTATACTTGTTTGAAAAAAAAGAGTATTCCTGTGAATCAAGGAGAGATTAAAATAAGCTTATTATGTTCTTTTCTTTTCTTTATTTCTTTATTTTTTCTTTATATTTATAAATGAAACAGTCTCTATTGAGCTTTATGATTCAAGAGGCATTTATAATTGTAAAAACATTTTCCATACATAAAAAAAAATTAGGTCTGCGTGGGAAATGAGCACTTAGAATACAGTTAGTTAAAAATATATCATGTCTTTAACCTTATAAGGAAAATTGTGGGAAAAGATGGAAAGTTTCTAGTTAGTAAGAATTAATCGACAACTTATTTGAGGTTTATATTTTTTAATTGTATGTGAGGATAGTATGAGAAATAAGCATTATATAGGTTAAAAGAATCACCTTTTCTTTGATCTTAAATTGTGATTTGAACTTTCGAGGTTCAAACATCAAATTCACTATGCAAGCACAAAATAAAATAGGATGCAATGTATTAAAATTGAATAAGTATTGTGAAATAAACTAAAATGTGATTTGAACTTTTCAAGTTCAAACATCAATGTAGAGAAAAGATATAAAATAAAATAGAACATAATTTATTACATTATTTAAATGTAATGCATTAAAATTGATTAAAATTGAACAAGTATTGAGGATAAAATAGGATATAACTTCTTCCATTTGAGTGAGTTAATTATGAACATAAAATATTAAAAATGAGATAAATGTAGCATATAAAAAGTTAGGCATGATTTCTTAGAAATAATTTGTTTATATCTTAATTTTGATTTTATATATAAATTCACATAATTTATTAAAAGTGTTTTTGTTTTTATCTTTATTTTGATTCTATACATGAAATTCACATTTAAAATAAGTGTTAAATATTCATAATTTTACCGTGGTATCGGATTCTCTCACTTTTAAAGAAAAAATCAACTAAACTTAAAAGGGTTGTTGTACTAAGCTCAATTATGGAAAAAAAGGGTTGTTACACTAAGCTCAATTATGGAAAATATTTTAGATATAAATTATGTTTATATTTTGAAAATTCCTAATAACACAAACTTAATGGTATAATGAGATTTCCTTTCTACCTTATTAATCAATAGGCATGTGTCTCACATAGTAAATTTAGATCAACCAATACTCTAACACATACATATGTTTGATATTAATATAATTTTATTAATCAAATAAAATTAATAATATAAATATCAAATAATTAATAATTCATATTTTTATTATTAATATTTTATAAAGCAAAGACTAAGCTACATGCCGTTTTTGTTTATAAAATAAATCAACCATGTCACAATCAAACCGCTTTATTAAGTAGAGAAAATTGTATCACTCTATAAACGATTCCGGGTGTGACAATGAAGCACCTTTAATTAAATTAGAAATGTTGTAATTAAACAACTTTATTAAAAAAGAATAAGATAAAATATTCCATATTTATACATACTAAAATTATTTAATACTTATTAATTTAAAAATGAAAATTGTTATTTATTAAAAAAAATGAAAAGAAAAATATTAATATCAAACTGAAATAAAATATTGTATTTTTAAAAAGTTGTTTTAACTATTTTACGATTTTGAATCATATACAACTATAATCAATCAAACCTCAAAAAAAAAATCAATCTAATGACAAAATAAATCCAAACCATACTAAATTAAACAATTTAATTTCGAATTATATATATATATATATATATATATATATATATATATATATATAACAATGTTATTAAGAAAAAAAAAAGTTAATCGATATGAGTGGTTTAATAAAGAATGATGTGTTTTAAAATCATGGAAAGGTTATGTAGAGTTTACTGAATATGGTCATATAATTTACCAATATTACAAATTCAAATTAATGGTTTATTGTATTTAATTTTGATATTTTAATATTAATATTATAATGTTAGTTTTATTAGTTAAAAGTTTATTGGGTAAGTATGTTTTTTTTCAATATGGGAAAGTAGGTGCGGGTGGGATAATCTTTGATCCCCGAGGAAACATAATCACTTCTTTGCATGGGGAATAGGACATAAATCCAATAACGAAGCGGAATCGCTATCACTCTACCTTGGACTGGAATTGGCAGGGTGGAATAACATCGACAAACTAATAGTTTTTGGAGATTCGAAGCAGGTTATTCAAATGACGAGAACATGTTAAAAGCATGGCGTCGCCAATTGTAGAAGAATTTACGATCGCATTTGTCGCAACAATCCAGATCTTCAAGCCATTTATTATCACATCCTAAGATACAATAATGCTATTGTGGACAAGTTGGCCAGCCAAGGAGTCAAAAATAATTTGGGTTTGGTTTCTATTAAGGGTCAACCCACTTATCATAAGCATGTCCCCTAGAATAAACTATATATGGGGGTGTAAGGTTTGGTCCTCCCGCAACCTTACCCTTTGCCACTCCACCGACGCATGATCAATAAGTGTTCTTCAACACGTCAGCATTGGCCTCGTGGCATTTTCGTTCACGTGAAGGCTTTAATTATTTGTCCTTATATCTGGCTCTTTGAGGCAAATATAGGATCGTTGGCATGCTTCATGGAAACGCTAAGAGGGATGAATACCTCTACCATGCTTCCTGCATTTCTATGTGAGACAGAGGAGCTCAAAGAGTTTCATTCTTTTGGTTTTAGCTCTCCGGAGGAAGATATTAGTATTTTGTTTGAAGGTCTACTCAATAAACATGCTATCGATAGTGAACATGCGCAAACCCATTTCTTGTTCCCTAACAACTTCAAAGGTGAAGTGCCTTTTTTCGTCTCTTGGCATTCGGAGGAGATGTTCAGGATTGCTACTGCAAGTTTCCATGATGATAAGGTTATTTGCGCTGGTCTTTCCTTTTGTCCTTTGCAGGCACTCCCTTCTGTCTCTGCTGCCCCACTGATTCTAAACAATGCTTAGGCTCCAATGGCGAATAACCAAGGGAATGCAGACATCAACGACATCAAAGAAACTCTGTCGGATATCAAAAATGGTTTACGATTGTAACACCCGGTTTTGACCCCATTTGTATTAAATGTATATGATGTAAATATTGTAATTAATCATGGTGTGGAGCTAAAGGAAAAAGCCCCACCATTGATTTAGCATTTTATGTTTCGGCGATTAAAATCGATGCCAATGGTATTTTGTGCTAGCCGACACATTATAATTTTGGACATCATGTAAATATGAAATTTAATAAAAAACACACAACCAACTATGTCAATGCAACAAATAATGAAACGAGGGCATGATTTCCTAAGGATAAGGGGGGGGGGATGTTTAACCTTGAGCCATTTGGAAAAAGTCATGTGTCAAAAGGGAAAACCCATCAAAACTGTCAAATACCTATTTCTTGTCATTTTCCCCAAATCTTTTATTTCAGCTAGAATTTGGTTGAGGTAGTTATTGCATGGGAATGGGAAGAGTATGGAAAAAAAATTGAATTGGGCAGAGCACCCATTTTTGAAAAACGTGTTCTGATTTCATGGGCAAGAAAACACCCAAAAACGTAGCCCATTCCCTCATGCATTCACGTTTTGGGGAGCACGGGGGGTGGGGGGGGGGGGGCATTTTTTGATCCATCCTTCATTCACGTGGAGCTCTCAAGCAGCTGAACCGTCCTGGGTTTTTATCCTTCACGTTTTCAATTTTTTATTCCTCATTGTGCATGCCCAGTCCATCATATGGCTCTCAATGAAATGTTGTGGCTCATTCTGATCATTCTCTATTCCATTTTGTTCATGCGCGTTGTGCGTTCGTCCTACTTGCAGAACCGTGTTTTATTCTGGATTGTTCTTCCTCTCAGTCCTCCATCCTCTGTTTTTCTCCTGCATGATTTTTGCATTTGTTTTCATTCTCCCATGGCTGGAGAGTCGTTTCTGGCAATGTCCAGCGGATTGAAGAGGGAACCACGATTTCGGAGTGGTTGTTGAGCCGTCTTCACCCACGTGAAGCTATTGAACGTTCTGGGAAGTCGATTTTGTTCATAGGAATGTTATTCCTCGATTGCCATTGTTGTTTTGGCTTCCATGTTGTTTTTTATTCATACCCAGAACTTGCATTTTGCTGTGTAGTGCATCCCTGTGTTGGCTTGACTCGGTAAGTCCAGGAATCCATCTGTTAGTGGGTTGATTATGTTTGGATATGGTTATTGGCTTGCCTATGGGGGTTTGGCCTTGCCCTGTGTAAGTCTGTGTCCCCTAGTTCCCCATGGAAATCATGCCCAACTCGGGGGTGGCAGTGATGCTGAGAGAGTAAGGAGCACACAGGCCTATGGTTGGGTGGAACATTGCAGCGACATAGCTGGTTGCGGGACAAGCTTTTTTCAAGATAAGAATTCTTGTCTATGTTTAACTCTGCAATTGTATTTTCTCGTAAATGATTATGAACATGTTAACTACTTGAACAAGATGAATGTTGCTTGTTTCACGAGTATGAACAACATGTATGTGTTGAATAAAATGTATTGCTTCCACTGTAGATTGCATTATGCACCTGTAAATATTTTTATGTTCAATGCATTTTTAAACTACATTATGGGGCTTAGATTACCCGGATTGGTGATGGCCTAAATGACCAAATCTGTCCAAGACTTCTTTCAAGGTTGAATTTCCTGGCAGAAATATTCCTTTCCGCAACTTGCGGGATGCGGGATGCGGTATGCGACTTCGTAGATCTCTATTTCTGCAATGGGTTATTTCGCATGCGGGATGCGGGATGCAGCTTTGCAGATCTCTATTTCCGCAATGGGCTATTCTGCACGTGGGGTACATGATGTGGGATCACGATTTCAATATTTCCTTGATTATGAAAACTCAAGCTTTCCGCAGCATTGATTCTTGTGGGTTGATTCTTAGTCGTTGATCTGTCTCCAGATACGGAACAGATTGTGACCGTCGATTTCCGTCGCGATTTTTCTCCGTCGTTCCGTCTCCTCTGAGATCTTTCTTCGTAGATCGTCGAATTGATCACTGACAGGATCAATTTCTCTATTGTTGGGAAGTTGGAGAATTTATACGCATACTTGAATAGAGTGAACGCAAGATGAATTCATGCCTCTATAGATTTTTGAAAAAAAATAGGGAATCCATCAAATTACATATATAATTCAATGAACTTCAAGCTTGATGCTACCGCATCAATCAGAGCGAGCAGTTATGGTCGCGCTCTCTCTCTAGTGGACAGGTGGGGACGTGATAGTGTGGTATCAGAGCTATTGGTTACAACATTGGGCCTAAATGGGCCAAGTTGAACAGATAAAAACGGAAAAGAACACCCAAGTTGTGATTTGACAGAGTTGTTGGTTGTAGCATTGGTATAAATGTGCCAAGGCAATTGGTTGCAAAAAGAAAACTATAGCAAGAAAGAGTTCTATTTAGTAGAATTGCTAAACTTAGCCAACCCAACGAAATGCACTGTGACCATGATCTGAATTTTGCTACGATCTTGATCGTTCATGCTTGCAATAAGTAGTTGGTATGTAATTGTTTGAATTTTTGAGATTGACTTACAAATGATGTTGTTAACACATTTTACAGACTCATAGTGCAGATTGAAGAATTGATCTTGGTCTGACCAAGGAGGTCAAAGAATATCAATGCCAAGAAAATTAATTGCATGGATGATACACAGGATCCCTGCAGATACGGGAAATATGCCATGGGGGGTAAGCCAAGAGACCCACAAGAGGGCAAGAAGCCACTCCAATGTTGGAGATGTGGAGGACCCCATTTGCACCATATTTTTCCATGTGGGGAAGGGTATGTAAGGCCAGCTTACAATATCCAAGGTCATGAAACTGAAGCTATTGGGAAAAGGGAACGAGAAAGTTCCCTAGATGCTGCAGCTACCATAAGAAGCCTAAGGGTAGAGTTGCAGGATTGCAAAGAAGAAAATGGTCAAGGCTTTGGTAGAGCAAAACCAATTGACTACAACCATGCTACAGAGTTTGGCAGATCTCCAAAAGCAACTAAACTTTGAGCATCATTTAACAGAGACACAAGGGAGTAGGAGAAATTACCACGAGAATGATGAGAAGCTTAACCCAAGGAAGAAAGGTTTTAAACCTTCTCACCTCCTGAAGCAGCAAAGGAAACCATTGCAAGCTATGATTGAGCCGGTCATAGTGATGAGGGAAAAGTTAAAGGAACCACTCAAATGTTGGGGATGTGAAGGACCCCATTTGCGCAGGAATTGTCCACTTGAGAATAGGAATCAGGGTCAAGTCCCTAACACCCAAGAAGCTGAAACTCTGGGTCAAGAAGCAGGGATCATTCCTAAAATTTGTGTAGTGTTAGAAGACCATCAGGAAGTTCATAACTCAATTGTGGTGGAAGTTGAGGGTGATATTGTTGAACAGACTGTTTCTGTTTTGATTGACCATGGATCGACTCACAACTATATCACTCCTGGACTTGTTGAGATGTGCACTTTGAAGAAATCAAAGCATAGAACATCATGGTTAGTCCAATTAGCCACTGGAATCAATAAGAAGGTTAGCAAGGTGGTAATGAAATGTCGATTGGTCATGGATGGGTTAGTCACCTGTGCAGGTTTGAATGTTTTTCCACTTGGATCATATGATGTCCTCATTGGAATGGATTGGTTGGAAGCACATAGAGAAAATCTTGATTGTTACAACAAGACTTTTGAGTGTTTGGATGAAGAAGACAACCTGAGGGATTAAGATGTAGCTGCAAGAGTTGTTGGAAAAGAGGTATATCAGACAAAGTGTGTATCCTTGGGGAACATCTTTCCTATTTGTGAAAAAGAAAGATGGTACACTTTGGGTGTGTATTGATTATAGTCAGCTGAACAAAGTCACCGTGAAGGACAAATATCCTTTGCCTAGAATTAATGACCTCTTTGATCAAATGAGGGGACCAAAGTTGTTTTCCAATATTGACCTGGGGTTTGATTACCATC
Organism: Pseudotsuga menziesii; assembly: GCA_001517045.1. NCBI lineage: Eukaryota > Viridiplantae > Streptophyta > Pinopsida > Pinales > Pinaceae > Pseudotsuga > Pseudotsuga menziesii. The sequence continues at coordinate 27,105 of LPNX011062007.1, read as the reverse complement.
AGGTAAGTATCAAGGATGAAGATGTTCATAAGACAACCTTCAGAGCAAATAGAGAAAATATTGATTGGTTGGAAACACATAGAGCAAATCTTGATTGTTACAACAACACTTTTGAGTGCTTGGATGAAAAAGGAAACCTGAGGGTTGTGAAAGGCTTTCCAGAAGTGATCTCTAGAAGGAAGTCTTCAGCAATGCAGCTGAAGAAGTTCTATGGGAAAGGTTGCAGAGTGTATGCAACTCAAAGACAACCTTTAGAGCAAATAGAGCAAATAGAGCAAACAGAATGGATTGGTTGGAAGCACATAGAGCAAATCTTGATTGTTACAACAAGAATTTTGAGTGCTTGGATGAAGAAGGCAACTTGAGGGTTGTGAAAGGATTTCCAGAAGTGATCTCTAGAAGGAAGTCTTCATCAATGCAGCTGAAGAATTTCTATGGGAAAGGTTGCAGAGTGTATGCAGCTCATGTTTTGGAGGCAGCAGAGTATGATACTCCTAGGTTGGAGGGATTTCATATGCTACAAGAATTCAAGAATGTTCTTCCTAATGAAATTCCAAGGCTTGCTCCAAAGAGTGCCATTAATTTTACCTTTGAGCTTGTGCCTAGAGCAACACCAGTGTCCCAAACGCCCTGTAGGATGAACATACCAGAAATTCTAGAGTTTAAGATGCAATTGCAAGAGTTGTTGGAAAATAAGTATATCAGACAAAGTGTGTATCCTTGGGGAACATATTTCCTGTTTGTGAAAAATAAAGATTGTACACTCTGGGTGTGTATTGATTATAGTCAGCTGAACAAAGTCACTGTGAAGGACAAATATCCTTTGCCTAGAATTGATGACCTCTTTGATCAAATGAGGGGAGCAAAGTTGTTTTCCAATATTGACTTGGGGTCTGATTACCATCAGGTAAGGATCAAGGATGAAGATGTTCATAAGACAACCTTAATAGCAAGGTATGGATCTTATGAGTTGGTAGTAATACCATTTGGGTTCACAAATGCACCAGCTATGTTTATATGCCTCAGGAAAAATATTTTTAGCAGGTACTTGGGAAAGTTTGTTCTAGTTTTCCTTGATGACATTCTTACTTATTCAAAGAAGGAGGAAAAACATGTGGAACAATTGAGGATGACTTGCTCAGGAAGCATCAACTGTATCCAAAGTTGAGCAACTATGACTTTTACAAAGATAGAATTCATTATTTGGGTCAAATTATCTCAGATAAAGGAATATCTGTAGACCTTGAAAAGATTGAGGCCTTGATGAGTTGGCCTGCTCCAAGAAATTTAACATATGTAATAGCTTTTGTGAAACTTACAGGATACTACAGGAGGCTCGCTGAAGGATATTTTGCAGGAAAAGTTGAGTCTACATAGGGGCTAAGGAAGCCTTCATGTGAACTGGTAGTTCCATGAGGAAATGACCCTTCTTGAAGACTGTAGGTAGAATGAACTGAGCAGAGCAGTCTGGTTGTACCCATTGAAACCAAGGTAGTAACATGCGATGTGCTATGAGAAGGATCTCATGACTGAATTCTAACTTTTTGAACATAATAGATTTTGACCTTCAGATTTTAATTTTTTTTGCCGATGATTATTAATTAAATATTATTAACTGTTTGTCTCATCTAAAATGGTGTCAATATGACATATTGTACGTGGATGTCCAGGTTTTGGGAAGCTGGTGTAAGTAGGAGATGAGTGCTCCTGCTTGCAAAAAGCCAAACAATATGAGGATGACCTCATGGTTGCAAAAATCTGATTTTTTGTGGGAAGAAGAATTGTGAACTCAAATTTTGATTTGACTATCAATGTTATTGATCATTTGATAATGGGAAATTTATCCATGCATGAAATAGATTTGAAAATCTATGATTGTTGGGTAAAATATATGATATCTGATTCAACACTTAATTGCCAACCCGGGAAGGTAACTTCTGAGATGCAAACACTATATGTGCGAAACTGAAGGCTTAAACTACCCTAGCCTAGTTGCAGTAAAAGAAACTACTATTCTAGGAAAGCAATGCTTGGCCTAAAAACAACTAACTAACAAAAGAAAAACCACTTTAAGCAAACTATGAATCTATTTTATGAATTGGAAATCTATTATATTTGTGTAGAATGAAAGATCTATCTAAGAATTCAATTGCAGCTGACTACTAAGGATCTAAGCTATGTAACTTGTAAACTAATACTTTGAATAAAAAAATTGTGCTATTTCTATGCAAGCAAACTAATTACTTTGATCTATGTAACTTAATCTGACTAATTAACTATGAATTCATAAGAGCAAATAAAAAACACTATTCTAAAGACCAAGCGTAAATAAATGCGTTGCAAAACAATAGACTAATCAAAACAAACTAAACTTGGAGATTTATAATCAAACCTAACACTAAGTACAAAACAATAATTGGAATTACATTCAATCTATAAGAAAACCTACAACAGAAAAACAAAGTATTCTTATGTTATCCCTATTGAGAATCAAACTGTATTCTATGATAGCTTGTTCAATTATGCGAGTGCAATGCAACTAATCTATAACTTGGAAAGTAAACCTATACTAAACTAAGCTATGAGAACTTTCAAAATGAAACGTTAAAGTACTAAAAACTAATGCATATAATACAAAGGGAAAAATGAAAACAATCTAAACCAAACTCTATTCCTAATGCTCAAAATCCATCCCGCAAAATTTATTAAATTCATACAAGCTACGCAATATACATAATTTTCAAAATACACTTACAAATTATCTAACATAGAAAGTTTGTTAAACAAATTATAAAATATTAAATATACAAAATATCCATTTATTAAATAGATCAAAATTTAATACACGAATTACAAAAGGGATTATATATTTACAAGTTATAATATTATTTACAAAAGATAAAATCTATTAAAGACATATACATTACCACTCTTATATGTTGAGTGTACTAAATAAATTACTTTTATCATATGTTAAACAAATATAGACAACTTATTAAACCATGAGAGGAATTTTATTACTATGGGAACCAACGTATATGGAAAAGAATTTAAGAATGTTTAGAAACCCACGTTTCTTAACAGAACCAAAGGAAATAGATAAGGAACAAATTTGTGATGGTATAGCGTAACTTTGAACTGAATAAGCGGAAAGCGATTTGTCAAGATACACAAGATATGATACACAATATTCTACTGCTAAACCAGATTTTACAAAGGTACCGGGGATATATTCTGAGCGTTAAGATTAAACTAAATTGCAACTTAAATTAGAGACTACGAATGAAAACTACAGGAAATGTTAAAGTACTGGAAAATCAGCCTAGACTCTAATTAACTATCTCTGTATAAAACTCAATATTAACAGGAAATGAATGCAAATTCTGGAAAATTCTGTCTAAGTTTGAATTATAGGTTGAAGGACAGACTGTGCAAAAGTGTGAATAGAAGGCTGAGATATAAACTAAATGAAAATGCGAATGGTCGGCCGAATGGATTCTGAAGATATAAATTGCATAAAAACACAGGAAAATTACAGTTTATAAACAACAAAACATTATCTACAGGAAAACAAACTATATGCATACTTAAAAATGAAATGACTTATCTGCACAAAAGAAGCAAAAACGAATTGTATGAACAAAGAATTCCACTATTGCTGAGGGGCCATTTTCAAGAACAGAGGATGTTCCACGCTAAACTGGAAATGAAATTAACAACTCAATAGAGCCTTTTTTAATATCATAAACAAAGTTTTACAAAACATCCCTCTTGCCAACCCTATGCGAGTTTATATAATAGTTTACAAAGGGCTAGCGAGTCAACCCTTTCAGTGGTCGACTGCTCTAAAAATAGCAGGTGTTAAATCTTGGGGAAATGACCCATACAATCGGAAAACTGATGTAACGATCTCCCTTAATCTTCCTCAGATATTCGACACTTTCTTCGCTTCTTTACTTCTAGAACTCTGCTTGATGATCTAGTTTCATGGAACCATTACACCATGACTTTATCTAAAATGACCATTCCCACAAACCTGTGTGTCAATATTAAACAATAGAGCTTAAGAAATTAAGCATGTCAAAATATGTATATATATATATATATATATATAAGTGCATAACATGAAAATGAGAAAGGCGAAAGAAATCCATCCCTTTGGTACAATCTTCCTTAATTTAAAACCTTAAAACCTTTGACTTGCACATTACTCTTCTCGTACAAACAAGATGTGGCATATTTTATAAATCATATAAACCTGAAGCTTGATACTTCCATGGGGAAATAAATGCGCGTTGATAATTTTCTTGATTGTTTGTTGACGTAGCGAACGAATTACTCTATGTTTTGTTGTAATTTAAATGCTTCAACAAAGAATCTTTGAAACCTGGGCAGAAAATATAGGATCCATTTACAATTCTTTACTTAATTTAGCAATATTGGAATAACTCGTCTTTAACCTATTGCTTTCTTTTCCTCTTTTCTGCACAAATTCTGTCTACTTTGTTGGATATCTCTACAACGATCTTGGTAGTGATGAGCTCAGCAACAATGTCCTATCATGTTTGAAAACATGAATTTTTCAATGCTAGAATGTTAGTAGAGATAGGCTCTGCGACTTCCTCTTTCCCTGCACACTTATTGAATTGATCATTTAATAATCTGGTACTATCATGATAAATGGATTTTATTCAACTAACTATTTTCATGATGATAAAGCCCCATGATATCGCCAACAACCGACATATGTATTTCTGGCTGATTTTGAGTGACGTAAAATCCATTTGAGTAATCATAATGTCACGGTGGAAGTCTTAATATCAAACAAATTCCAATACAAGACATTTGGAAAAAATCATGTTGTGTATCCAAGGGTTTCTGACAACATTCAATCATCCTTCCATAACCTGTGTAAAATAATCATATGCACGGACTGTTATGAAATAAATTAGTTTCTTAATAAAATTGTAAGATAATATTTTAATAAATTAGTTTCTTAATAAAATTGTAAGATAATATTTTAATCTACCATTCTATATGTATCATCTTCATTTTGCAATAACATTGAGTTTTAATTAAAGAATCCTTTATGTTTTCAATGTCCATAATGATCCTTCAAACCATAATGGCAACTCTATGGATAACCATCATGATCAAAATTTATCGCAATGACCTTATCCTCGGACAAAAGATATGAATAGGCATTTTAATATACTCTCCATAATTACGAGACCATCCTCGTACCTGTCAATCCAACACCATAATATTATAATGTTAGGCAAACTTCATCGTTTTGATATCAAAGCATATCCAGGTGAAGTCATGAAATATATAAACATACCATATTAATGCCAAAATATGATATAGCTATGGATGGTGAGAACTTCACAAATGGGTATAATCATGATATTGTTATAATAAAAAGATCAAAATTAAAGTGAGGAGAACCTTATCAAAATGGTTTGCTTTTAACATTCAAGGACAACAAGAATTCATGTAATATACGACGTCAAATTCCATTAGTTACTAGTGCTCATATTTTAATAAAAAAATATATTAAATCATTATCACTTAATTATGATTTTAAATTCTTAATTATGATTTTAAATTCAAACGAATTTATGAATATCTTAAATGATTATTTTAATATATTGATTTTTCAATTATCTATTTGTTTGAAATTTAAAATATCCAAAGCTCATCATCATGGTTTTTTTTATTTGCATATGTATTGCATATGTAGGACCAATAGAATCTACGAGAAAATAGAAGGTAATGATAAAACAAATCAAGAACCTAATAAGAAACATGCCATTAAACCTAGCACAAAATCGAGTGAAGGGCTGGATGGAGTGCCAAAAGGCCCATTAATTGTATAATATTGCATTTAATACATCGAAATGATATATTAGGCTTCATTTACGTTTAAGAGTTTTAATTGATGAAATACAATAAAAGATAGCCTTATTGAACATAAATGTATTAAATCATGGTAGATAAGACGAAAAATTAATGTAAATAATATCGTTATAAAAGACAATTCCGGAGCCCAAGAATGATGACATCTCATATGAACTACATGCTTATATGTAACGTAGGTGAGATGATGAAAATATGTACTGGTTGTACATGGCTCCTCAGAAGGATGTACTTGGATACATAGCTTCTCGGAGGGATGTGTTTGGAATAGGTTTGAACACCTATGGTTGAATTATTTTTTATGATGACATCTGAATTGCATGCTTATATGTAACGCAGGTGAGATGATGGTGGTCTTCCCTTGGAGTACATAGCTTCTTGGGAGGATGTGTTTGAGAAAGATGACTCCTCTTGAAGGATGTACTTAGGTACATAGCTTCTCCCCCCTGCTAGCTAGGCACCGGTATGCATCACTGGGCACGCCCAGGGTGTAAGACATCCGTTTAGACTTCTTTCTGCACCCATTCACGCCGTAAGGGGACTGCCACGAGAGTGGGGGATTCGTGAAGAGAATAAACCCTAGGTATTATGATGTCTGGAGAAAGAAGCATGTGAGCATTGGTAAGCACTTGGAGGAGGTGACGGGCCCTTAAACCAGAGTTGTCATTAAGCACTTGGAGGAGGTGTTAGGATCTGAAGTGAGGCTGACCAGATCTCGGTTGAGAGATTCTACGCAAATAAGTATTTGATTACTTGGAAAATCCTTGTTGATTTTCTGTAATTATACATATGCATATGATGCAATTCGGATTTTGGAAAATCTTGTTAAAGGTTGCATCTTATAGAAATAAATCTGACAAGTTAGTTGATTCATTTTTTGTCTGGAAAGGAAGTGCCTAAGCTTGGCGAGCACTTGGAATAGGTGTTAGACTCTGGAGCAAAGCTCCCCAATCTCGGTTAAGAGATGCTACACAGATAATGTCGAAGCGTTGGTAAGCATTGGGAGGAAGTGTTGAGCCTTAAGCAAAGCTTCCATTAAGCACCCAGAGAGGTGTTGGGCTCTAGAGTAGGGCTACCAGACCTTGGTTGAGATATGTCATACAGATAAGTATTTGGTTTACTTATCGAACTTTTGTTTTTGTTGATTTTCCGTAAATACATATGAGCATATGATGCAGCCATGGTTTTGAAAATCTTATTATAAAATGCACCTTATAGGAATGAATCTGACATGTGAATTATTTTTTTGTGGTGTCCGAAAATGGGTTGGTGAGCACCCAGAGGGAGTTTTAGGCTCTGAAGCAGAGCTGACAAATCTCGGTTGAAAGATATTTTTAGGTGATCTGAGTCTTGCAGAAATTTGGCTACCCTTTAAAGCACACCTAGGTGTGGGGTGGGGCAGGGTTGTGAATGGGCCATGGTTGAATTAAGCCCATTCAGACACCCGTGGAACCAAAAGAAGATACTTATGCAGATACGTATTTGGTTCACTTGGAAACTTTTTGTTGATTTTATGTCGATATACATGTGCATGTGATTCATCTATGATTTGGGAAAATCTTATGAATACTGACATGGGAATTGACTCATTGCTTCGGGTTTGAACATAGGTATGGCTGGATGCCAAAGACATTGGAGATGTTCTAAGCTGTGGAGAAGGATTCTCCAAGACCGGAAAGAGGTTCAGTGGTGTGTACTGATGCATGCAATCAAGGATTTGGAGGAGTCCGTGCATAAGACAATCGTGTAGAGGGACCAAGGAGGAGTTCCAGATCGTACCATTGGATAAGTGAAAATGAAAAATGAGCACCACGATCCCGATGAGGCTACATGGGAGCTAGAGGATGCCATATGATTAGCACATCCATTTTTGTTTAATTTTTGCAACGCACTGAGGTAGTGTCAAGGTAGCATTTTGTTCAATTTTGGAAAGCACTGAGGACAATGCTGTTCAAGGGGGCGAGGACTGTAACACCCGGGTTTTGACCCCATTTGCATTAAATGTATATGATGTAAATATTGTAATTAATCATGGTGTGGAGCTAAATGCAAAATCCCCACCATTGATTTAGCATTTTATGTTTCAGCGATTAAAATCGATGTTGATGGTATTTTGTGCTAGCCGACACATTATAATTTTGGACATCATGTAAATTTGCAATTTAATTAAAAACCCACAACCAGCTATGTCAATGCAACAAATAATGAGATGGGGGCATGATTTCCTAAGGATAAGGGGGGGATGTTTAACATTGATCCATTTGGGAAAAGCCATGTGTCAAAAGGGAAAACCCATCAAAACTGTCAACTACCCATTTCTTGTCTTTTTCCCCAAATCTTTTATTTATGCCAGAATTTGGTTAAGGTAGTTATTGCATGGGAATGTTAAGAGTATGGGAAAAAATTCGAATTGGGAAAAACACCCATTTTTGAAAACGTGTTCTGACTTCATGGGCAAGAAAACACCCAAAAACGTATGCCCATTCCCTCATGCATTCACGTTTTCATCTTCCTCATGTTTTAGGGAGTTGGGGGGGGGGATGTTTTTTTATCCATCCTTCATTCACGTGGAGCTCTCAGGAAGATGAACCGTCCTGAGTTTTTATCCTTCGCGTTTTCAGTTTTTTATTCCTCATTGTATGTGCCCTGTCCATCATCTGGCTCTCACCGAAATGTTGTGGTCCATTTTGATCATTCTCTATTCCATTCTGTTCATGCGCGTTGTGTGTTCGTCCTACTTGCAGATTCCAGAACCATGCTTTGTTATGGATTGTTCTTTCTCTCAGTCCTCCATCCTCTGTTTTTCTCCTGCACAATTTTTGCATTTGTTTTCATTCTCCCATGGCTGGAGAATCGTTTCTGGCAATGTCCAACAGATTGAAGAGGCAACCACGATTTCAGAGTGGTTGTTGAGCCATCTTCACCCATGTGAAGCTATTGAACATTTTGGGAAGTCGATTTTGGTCATAGGGCTGTTGTTCCCCGATTGCCATTGTTGTTTTGGCTTCCATGATGTTTTGGATTCATACCCAGAACTTGCATTTTGATGTGTAGTGCATCCTTGTGTTGGCTTGGCTGAGTAAGTCCAAGAATCCATCTGTTAGTGGGATGATTGTGTTTGGATGTGGTTATTGGCTTGACTTTGGGCGTTTGGCCTTGCTGTGTGTAAGTTTGTGTCTCCTAGTTCCCTGTGGAAACCATGCCTAGCTTGAGGTGGCAATGATGCTGAGAGAGTAAGGAGCACACTAGCCTATGGTTGGGTGGAACATTGCAGGGACATAGCTAGTTGCGGGACAAGCTTCTTTCAAGATACGATATTCTTGTCTATGTTTAACTCTGCAATTGTATTTTCTCGTAAATGATCATGAACATGTTAACTGCTTGAACAAGATGAATGTTGCTTGTTTTACGAGTATGAACAACATGTATGTGTTGAATAAAATGTATTGCTTCTGTTGTAGATTGCATTATGCACCTGTAAATATTTTTGTGTTCACTACATTTTTAAACTACGTTATGGGGCATAGATTGCCCGAATTGGTGACAGCCTGAATGACCAAATCTGTCCAAGACTTCTTTCAAGGTTGAATTTCCTGGCAGAAATCTTCCTTTCCGCAACTTGCGGGATGCGTCTTCGCAGATCTCTATTTCCGCAACTTTCCTTTCCACAACGGGCTATTCCGCATGCGGGATGCCAGATGTCGGATGCGGGATGCAACTTTGCAGATCTATATTTCCGCAACGGGCTATTCCGCACGCGGGATGCAGGATGCGAGACGTGGGATGCGGGATGTGGGATCGCGATTTCCGTATTTCCCCAATTCCGAAAACTCAAGCTTTCGGCACCGTTGATTCTCGCGGGTTGATTCTCAGTTTTTTATCTGTCTCCATATGTGAAACATATTGTGACCGTCGATTTTCGTCGCAATTTTTCTCCACCATTCGATCTCCTCTGAGATCTTTCTTCGTAGATCGTCGAATTGATCACTAACAGGATTAATTTCTCTAATGTTGGGAAGTTGGAGAATTTATACATAGACTTGAATAGAGTGAACGCAAGATGAATTCATGCCTCTATAGATTTTTGAAAAAAAATCAGGAATCCATCAGATTACATACATAATTCAATGAACTTCGAGCTGGATGCTCCCGCATTAATAAGAGTGAACAGTTATGGTTGCGCTCTCTCTCTAGTGGATGGGTGGGGACGTGACAACAATGGATATACAAAATGGTTGGCATCGACGTTAAGGAGAACAAGGTTTCAGCTGTAGATGTTAAGTATCTGGCAAACCAGATGGGTTGCCACGAGTCAAGAATAGATGACAATGACTGTGACATCCGTGAATTGATGGGAACACCGGATATCATAAAAGAAGAAGTCCAGAAACTGACAAGCATGAACCAATGCAGTCACTGTCAGGAAACTTCAGCCAACGGTGGTCATCAAATGGAAGAAACTTCGGTCGTTCAGTCAGTTCGTGGGTTAGAAGGAAATAAAAAATAGGTTACTTCATCATGCCTTCAAGATGTTTTTATGTGTTATGTTAAATAGCTAGTTTGTCAGACTATACCCTTCAATGGGTCTAAGTTATTTTAGAAATCACTCAAGAACCATATATATTTTATTTATCAATGTAGTTATTTCAGTTTCCCTTTCCAGAATAGTTTGAAATTATGGCAACCTTTTTTGTAAAGATGGTCATGTTCAGCTCTTATATATATAAAAATCTTTCTTTGGTTTTTGTTAATATATATATATATATATATATTCTTTTCCAATGATAAAAGTAAGTGTTTTGCTAATTTGGTATGAGTTGAAAAACACGCTCCTTTATTATTCATATACAAAGCTATTAAACTACTTTCCAAGTTTTGTTATCACTTTGCATTAGTGTTATAGGTATTAACACTCTTTAAAATAGTGGTTAAGCTTATAAACAAGCATGTAAAGATATAAAACGCAGGCTCTGCATTAGTTTATACAAATTCAATATCATTATTAAATACATAATTATCACAGTTTGTGACTCAATTGAAAATACATAAAAATACTACAACAACACATTTGTACTTAATATTAAATTTTCAGGTTTCCATTACATTCACAAAGCAAAGCAAATTTTCAAGTTTCCATTACATTCACAAAGCATATGTAAATTTTCAGCCTTCCATTACATTCACAAAGCATATGGATAGGTTTTTAGAATTCATAACCATATTAGCACAACCCAAACTAAAGAAGAATAAAAAAATTCTTTACCCGTTTATATCAATATTTCTGATTTAGACATTACAAAAAGATAAGGCTTTGTGAGATTGTAACATCTCAGATGTTATATTGCCCCACACTAGAGTATTTCCAGCTAGAGTATTGCCAATGATGGAGATGAACTTGTGATGATGGGATTAGACACCAATTGAAGACTCCCTGTGAGTAGTTGGCTCCATCTAATTCTTTTTAATCATAAAATAAAACCAAAACTATAACAAAAATATCAATAATATTGATTTAGACATTGAAAAAAGATAAAACTTAGTAAGATAGTAACATCTCCCAACTTCAACACTAGAGTATTGTCAATAATGAAGATGAACTTGTGATTGAAGATGGACCTGTGATGGTAGGATTAGACACCCATTGAAGAGTCCCTATGGATAGTTGGTCTTATCTAATTGACAAATACATGTGGCCTAAGCATGCCAAAAACTTTAAAACCATTTGAGATGAAAGAAGCCATAAAAATACTAGGAGGAAAAACATGTAGCATTTTCCCTGATTGAGTAAAGTTAAAGTTAGGTTAAAGTCCCATCACATTCCTTTTAAATTTCTTTCAACCTTCGATAAATTTAAGGAACTATGCTTATGCTTATGATTTTATATGATTCTCTTTTCCATGGCCTTGTCAGACGAACATAATATCTAACTTCTGTCCACCCTTCCGTCAAAGTCATGCCTACTCACATGGAAATCGCGAAAGATATTTCTATTTTAAAAGTGTACATTGAAGTTTTCGAATTTATCGTGGGACGTCTTTTGATTTGACGGCTAACCATTATTGCCTATTCAAATGAAATTGTTGCTGACTCAGCATTCAATCTTAACCAGAAAGCTTAAATATCACTGAAACTTCCCTGTCACCGGTGATATCCACTGATGTTAACATTAATGGGTTGTGCATAATCTATTTTCAGAAAAGAAAAAAAACCTGATGAATCAAAGTTACAATAATGGGATGTGCATAATCTCGGTTGAATTTACTATCAAATTCAAATTTATGGGTGTGGTGGCAATTGGCGTAGTGTTTTAAGCAATAAGTTATATAATCTTTTTTGTAATTTTAAATTAATAAAAATGAATTTAATATTTCAAAATATTTTTATTATAATAAAATTATACAATACCTATTCCATATAATATATGCAATTTTATATAAAGTTATAGATACAATTTGGTTTTTATGAAGGTTTTGGGTGTCTCAAAAGAGGTTTGCAATCCATATCAAGTTGTGGTTGGTAGGTTTTTTTAGGTTTCATTTTTTGTTTGGCAAAGGTTTGTTGGTTATTTTGATGGAGCTTGTTAGGGGTAAAGAGTAAAGTGTGGTGCATGTATGGTTCTTCAGTTGGATGATAGTCATGTATTTGAACTCAAGCTTGGTTGTGGCTTTAGGATTGATACTGGGAAAAATTACTTGCCCTGTGGAGTCTTTTATATTTTGTCAATTCTCGTAATCTTGTGCATCTCAAAGAGCTAGGTGATTCTAAATTCATTATAGATTGGGTTTCGAGAAAATATCTTTGGAAGTAATGGCTTTAAGGTGGTGGAAGCAAAATGTGATATTTTTGCATGATTTTTTCAAGGAGTTAGGACTCGCTCATGTATTTAGGGAGTTCAATGTTGTGGCAGATGTTGTTAGAACTAAAAACCTCTCAGAGGCTCCTAGATCCTAACTTCATGACACCTGGGGGCCAAATCACACTCATTTTGGCCACCTTCGTCATCATTAGGCATCTAACCACCACTCATCACAAACCTAATCACCCACTGACCTTAACTGGACTATTTCCTTAATTCGAGGGCACATTCTTCAATCAGAGAGCGTGACTAGTAGCTAGTATTAGTTGGTAACTAGGTGATCCATTGCAACTTCACTCCTAACTGGCCTTACATACCCTAATTCGACTTCATGGACCTAATTAGGAGTTTCGCACTCCTTCTTAGTCAGTTAACTAAATAAGTTTTTTAAATTTTTATGAAATAACAAACTAGATGCATATCCAACCTGTCAATGATGCTAAGATAGAGGGGATGGCATGCTCTTACCCTCAAGCACATCCACTCGCGATAAAGTATTAGTCTTTTCTATATGTTTATAATTTTCCAATTTTTTTATTGGAAGTCAATTTGTGTGTGTGTGTGTGTGTGTGTGTATATAATTTTAATTTTTTTATCAGTTTAAAAGGTGTTTAATGGGACAAAAAAATATTGTATGCGTGAAAATCGATCAATATTTGGGTTGATCTTTAGTCTTATTTTATTCAATAGTTCAAACTATTGGAACAACCACTATAATTCTCAATCATTCAATAGACTTGTGTTTTTTAGTGTCTAATCTTCTACAATTTGAAAAGCTTGGAGGATGTGGTTTTCTTAGGATTTGAAAAAGTCAAATTCAATTGCAAACAGTTGCATCAATTGAACTAAGCATAAGCAATTCCTTAAGGTTCAATCGTTCTTGTTTATCTTGATCCTAAATAGGCACATATATGTTTACTTATCTTTGATTTTGAATGTGCTATATAATTTTTAGTGTTTGAGTTTGCTTTGAGAATTGTAGCAAGTGATCGTTGTTCTACCCTCTATGTGATTGAGGTCTCAAATGAACTTTTTAATTGAGCATTTTATCCTATGTTATTGGTTGTTTACTTTGGCAATTTCTAGTTTAAAAACAATTGGGTTCTCACACCTTTTAAAGGTCCTACCCTAATAGTAATTAAGTGGTTTATTGCCATACAAGATTTTGAGTTATGAAACAGATCATGTAGCCTTATTTAATAAATTATTTTTAAAGTGTCTGATAACTTAACTTTGGGTTGACCAACTTAGTGCAATTGTCAACAATTGAGTGTTTTATTTTATGATATGTTTTGTTTACTTTGTATATTTTTAGTTGAAAAACAATTGTGTTTTCATAAGCCTTGCATAAACCTTGCTCTATCACCTTTTGAAGGCCACACTCTGATTGTAGCATTATAATAGAACTACATATATTGAGTTGTTTATATTGCTTGTAGTCAAATTTGTTTTATCTTAATTTGTAATAATGGACATAGTTTGATAACTTGACGTTGGGTTGAACGACTTAGTGCAATTCTTAACAATTGAGCATTTTTATATATTTTTTCTTGTTTACTTTGGTGATTTTTAGTTTAAAAAGAATTGGGTTCCTCAAGTTTTATATAGACCTTTCTCTCTCACCTTATAAAGTTCCTATCTTGTTTGCATTACATCGAGTTGTTTTTTTCAAGTTGTTTAGTGCCCTAAAAAAATTTGAAATATGTTATAGATCTTATAGCCTTATTAATAAATTATTTTCAAAGAGTTTGATAACTTAATCCTAGGTTGATCAACGTAGTGAAATTCTTAACAAGTGAGTGTTTTATTCTATGGTACCGTTTGTTCACTTTGGAGTTTTTAGTTAAAAAAAACCATTTTTCAATCCCAACATAAATATTTCTTTGTTTCCTTTTGTAGGTCATACTTTGATTGCAATACATCAAGATAGAGTCAGGGACTAGTTGTAAAAAGTAGAGCAATGAAGTCATTTATTGGCCTGCAAAATTTTGATTTCTAGTAGACAAATCCAATAGTTTTGTTTAATGAATTATTGTCAAAGAGTTTGTGGGTTGATTGTTAAACTTTTGACTTTGCAAAGTAGCTAATAGCATCCACCTGACTTGTAACTTTGATCCTTGTAAAACCCTCGAATTGAAAATGCTTATTGGGGTGTTGAAAATATCAACTTCTGAAAATTCCTCAACGTGTGTTAGGAAAATTGAAACATTTGAATTTACGCAATCACTGATGATTTGATCGATCCTTTTTAGATATTTTGTTGGTCAATTGTTAAGCTTTTCAACTTTTCAAAATGACCAATAGCGTGAGGCTATAATTGGCAGGTTAAACTTACTTCACTTTAGAAATCAAATATTTCATGAACCATAGGGAGTCAATTTTTTTGAAACAATTTGTAGTTGATAAGGTCATGCAATACATACAATCATAAGATTGTGTTCATAAATGAGTTGTACAAGATATTCAACATAGAATTCTTGATATTGGTCAAGAGAGTCAACTTTACTAACATTTCAAGTTTAGCCATGAACTTTGATATTAAAAACTTTTACTACTATTCTACTGCATCGACCATGGTTTTGTTCTTTGAATAGGTCTCCTTTTCCGTTCATTCAACATAGAGAATTTTATAATATGATTCTACTTACTCTTGTCCTTGCATGTTGGCAACATATTGCTTTAATTTGGATTTTGACATGAAATAATTAATGCTTGACATTATTGGTGCATTTTCATCTAGTGATCCTTAAATTCAAGGTTTGTGCAATTTTCTCCTGTGTGATGTGTGTGTGTGTGAGAGAGAGAGAGAGAGAGAGAGAGAGAGAGAGAGAGAGAGAGAGAGAGAGAGAGAGAGAGAGAGAGAGATCTAGCTAAGCATATGAAATATTAACATAAATAAGCCTACTCACTTCATTCATAAATCAGAACACATGTGATAGAGAGAGAGAGAGAGAGAGAGAGAGAGATCGATCTAGCTAAGCATATGAAAT
>LPNX011062002.1:172150-183406 GCA_001517045.1 Pseudotsuga menziesii | reverse complement strand
AAGAATATGTGTACATTATGTTCCATATTCGCAATTGCAATATGTGTTATTAATGTTACACTTTAATAACACAATCAACAATTATAATTATATACATTCTTAAGAACACATTCAACAATGTAATTTGAACGTCATAAATATATTTGTAAGAATCAATACAACATATCTAATTAAAATCTACACAATCGAATCGGCTTATAAAGTCTTAACAGATTAATAACTAGTCATAATTATACTAACGAAATTACAATTTTTCTAAAACCAAGATCAATACATATTCATATCAATAACAATATAATCCTTCCTTTAAAGAAATCATTATAGATCTACAGTAAATAAAATCACAGTTTTAACATCCACTCTCTTGTTACAGGTTTGCGGGGCCATTTACAAGTAACAAGTTTAAACAAGAGCAACAATTATTATTATATTTACCTTTAGTCGGCATGTATAATTGTCAATAATTAATAATTAGAATAATGAAACAAAAAAAAAGTGAGAATGAACAATAAACATAACACATACAACCACTCCAAGACTTCGTAGACATGGCTAATGCTCTTTGGCTCACTATACTTATAAATGTATGTGTTTTGAAGGTGTTGTGTTCATAGTCCAAACAATACAATGATAAATTGACAACACGTCCTTGGATAGATCGACGTCTATCACAGGGAAACAATATAATGATGAAATGCCAAAACGTCCTTGGATATATCATCTGTATGTCATGTCCCCACCAAATTGACCAACAAATGTGTGAACCATGCTAAACACCTAGGGGGACTACGTGGCATTAATTAATTAGCCTAGGGAAATTTTGATAAATAATTATTATTGATGCATGTACTTGGTTTTTATTTATCATGATTATTTATTTTGTAAATTAATTATGTGGATATAAGCTTACCATGTCATGGGAGTGCATTGGGAAAGCCAACATACCAAGGTGAAAGAATTGGAAACTCTAAGACAAAAGCATTCGAGGAAAAGGGAAAGTTCCCAAAAGACACAGAAAAGCACTCATAGATAAAAGCATGAAACATTAGACAAATGAGGGTGCATTTTTCTTTTGGAGACTCATAAAAGTTGTCATAGGAAAAGCAGGAAACATTTGACAAAGGAGGGAGCAGTTTCCTTTTGGAGACATAGAAAAGATGTCATAGGAAAAGAAGGAAACTTTTGACAAAGGAGGGCACAGTTGCTAAGTTTTATGTGTGACTTGGATAGGGAAATATCTTTACATGGCCCCTAATTTCCAATTACTCAAGGACAACACATGACTGGACAAAGGTTAGGGTTTCTATGTGGATGACTTTCTCTCACATGTCACCTATCACATACACCTGCTAAACAAGTCAGCTAGGAATCTATTGAAATGGGATTCAAGCTCCATTTACTAGTTTGGTTGATAAATTATTGGTTCATGCTGATGTGAAGCATAGATTTATGAGTGATGTATCTAAGACCTTTAAGAGATGAGCCCCAAATATTTCCTTCCCCACTCCTCCATTCCCATTCCTTTCGTGTTCCTTTCTCATTGCAGGTGTGCAACGCATGATGTTCAGCCAGTGAGGTCATATCAGTCATCTTTTCCAGCCACCATCTTGGTCAAGTCGAGCTCCAATGAAGCCCAAACTTCAACTATGCTCTCAGCCAGTCTCATGTTTGATTTTAGGCCTCTTGCCCATTGTTTTGAGTCGTCTTATGGAGTGGTGAGTCATTACACTTCCTTTGATATGTATCATCTTATAAACACTGTTTGAAATATCTGTCATACTATTATCATATTGTCCACTAATTTTACATATTCATTTTTCCATTTATAAGCACGATTTGTCACTAAAATGAGGGATTTGAGCATTTTAGTGCAATAATAATTTGATCGATGGTCATTGGAATGAGTTTGGAAGGTTTAATATGTTTATATAAGATGTATTGGTATTTTTCAATATCATTTATCATGTATGATACATTTCTGTTATGAATCTCATGCTATATTGTACACGGGTGCATCCATGCAGGTGGGTTACAATTTTTGGCAATGGAATTTCAGAAAAAATACAAAAATATACCTCGATTGAGCTTTTTCCAAACCCTCGATCAAGGTGTTATGACCTCGATTGAGGTTTTATTAAACCCTCGATCGAGCTTTTGACAAACCCTCGATCAAGGTATAAGTGCTTGATCGAGGGTTAAAAAAAAGCTCGATCAAGGGTTAAAAGAAGCTCGATCGAGGGTCTTTAATCGTTTTTACTATAAATAGGAAACAAAACTTTGATATAATTCACTACATTTGTTGGATAGAAAAGAGTCATTTATATTCATTTGTAGATATGGTTTGTGGAGTAATGAGAGTTATAGATATGATTGATCATCTATTAATCCAACATCTACTCCAATTATTCCATGACTAATATCTACACATAAAACCTAGAGGAAGTGGCAGTAGTAATGCTTGTACTTGTTTTTTCTTCAAGGTATGTACTATTACCCACAAGTGTTATTTTTATAGTCGAAATTATGTTTTATTAAATTTTATTATCATATAATTATATTCTTGATTTTAATTGAATTTGAAGACCTTGTTTCCATGAATAATACGAGATTTGAAAAACTTTGAATAAATAAATTTGTGGGTCTCCATATTCGTGTGCACACACTAATATGGGCACTCGAATATATTTTTAGTTAAAGTTTTAAAAAGCTCGATCGAGCTTTTCATTTAATGAAGTCTTACAAAAGATGCTTGGACACCTTGTATTTTGAATCCCCATTTGAATTCATGTCATTGAACATTTTCAATTCTTGTCGAAATGAGAATTAGTATCATGTTTACTCACGTGTTATTGATGTAAATTCTAATGTTATTCAATAATTTACTAGTAAGATTAACTACAAATGTGTGGCACAATAACAATTTTGAAGAGTAAACAATGGACATTGATATAACCCAAGGAAATGATATCATATTTTTTTTTCATGCTCACATTTTCATCTCTATAAAGGTACTAAAAATACTTTGCTCCTTCGTATATAATTTTTAATTTTAAAAAACTACAATTATGTGATATGACTCTGAATTTAACACTACTTTTTCTCTTAATCATTCTGTTCTATTCCTCCCTAGGCTCTGGGAGTCAAATATATGTCCCGAAGATCTATATCGTAGCTATATCATAGTCTTGAGAATCTAGGTCGAGTGGACACAACTCGCCTAAGTTCATCTCATCAACTGAATTGCATGCATCATTGATGTCCCTAGTTCAATGCGAAAAGAATACTATGACAATGATGCATGCAGTTCAGTTGATGAGCTGAACTTAAGCGAGTTGTGTCCACTTGACCTAGATTTCCAGGACTATGATCTACCTATGATATAGATCCTCCACCCATATATTTAAATTCCAGAGCCCGGGGTAGAATAGAACATGACGATTAAGATAAAAATTAGTGTTTTCAAATTCATATCACATAATTTTAGTTTTTTAAAATTAAAAATTATATACGAAGGAGCAAAGTATTTTTAGTATTTAAAACCTTTCACTACATTTATGTACTACATTGTATACACATTAGATATATTGTTGATAGGAATCAAATGATGTTGAAATTCATTTCCAACCATTGATGACATAAACAAGCTACATGTTGAATTCTAATGAAAACACATCATGATACTAATTTAATATAAGCATAAAAAAAATTAAATGCATGTAGTTCACGGACTCTAAAATTATTATTAAAACCCCAAAATGAATCCTTGGCTTCACCGGTTTCACAACTATTGGTTAAAGTTTTGAGTTATCATGCTAGGATGCATTGAAGGGTTTATTGTCTCTACGTCATGGTATTCTTCCTAATTATCATGGATTTTGGTAAGACAATAAAGAAGGTAGTGGCCTACATCGACATGGAAAACAGTTTCAACATAGAGGTATATGCATTAGATGTTTTCATTAAATAACTTAAATTACTACATGTGACTGTCGATTCATTAAATTGTGGACTGGTACAAAACACAACAAATTTTAGAGCCATGAGCCCTTAATTACTCACACTTAGAACTTTCTCAAATCTAGCCATTAATAAACTTCTTTTGGTATTTTGGTTTAGTTTTTTTTTAGTGTTTAACGGTAGCTTGATCGAGGTTTTAACAAAATCTCAATTGAGGGTTTATCAAACCATCGATCGAGGGTTTGATAAAACCTCGATTGAGCTTCCATTAAAAACTCGATCAAGGAATTTAAATACCTCGATCGAGCTCTAGACCTCGATCGAGGGCCTGAAAAATAGAGATTTATCCCTCTTACAGGAAAATCAATGTTTCTCCATGTCTTGTAGGGGTGTAAACCCTGCTATTCATGGCACACAACTGAGCGGAGTTCACACCGATAGATTTGTCACCGAATCCTTTATCCATTGAGATTTCATGCATGTGTTTTGACATTCATATGTGTT
Organism: Pseudotsuga menziesii; assembly: GCA_001517045.1. Classification (NCBI taxonomy): domain Eukaryota; kingdom Viridiplantae; phylum Streptophyta; class Pinopsida; order Pinales; family Pinaceae; genus Pseudotsuga; species Pseudotsuga menziesii. Next base: position 178,945 of record LPNX011062002.1, on the reverse strand, counting down.
TTTTTTAATTAGTTCTAAAACTTACACTTGGAAAAACAGACAACAACTTCGAAGCATCTCAAAGAAAAATCCGTAGGGTAAAATATACACTTCCAAAAATTTATTTAAAATACACAGCCCACACATCGATGTGTCCTCTTCAAGAGGGTATCCTTGGTTTTTCAATTTTTCAAAACAGTGAAAAAAAGGATGGGATGGACACATGTGTATAAAATGATGTTGAAATCAAATGNAATGTAAGATTGAATTACTAGGGTTGGACATGAGCCAATTATTAAATTCTTCAAAATTTTAAGGTCACACGGTTCATTAAATGCAAAATTTCACACGTTAAATGACATCAAAATATTTTTTAAAAAATATCATTGAGAAGCCAACATAATATTCTACAATTTTATTTTTTTACTGCAAGTCAAAAGTCACATAGCATATATGCATTTCAAGGGATATATCTAGCACATGAGTAATAAATCAGGTTTTCATCACCAAATTTGGCCAAAAAGTGTTACCCACCTTCATCGAATCACCCACACCCTATCTATATCACTAGTTAAAGTTACTAGTCTAGTTATTTATTCAATTATGTGAGTTATATTCACTCAATTTATATTATGCAAATTTTTGTGTGTCACTAACAAAACCCTCTATCCATACATACTCTTAGAATAAAAATTAGTTGAGTTCATACCCATTTTGGGTGGGCTCCTCTACGCATGGCCTCTCTGGGCCAACATTGCCTAAAATTCCCAATTCATTCCTAAACTCCCTAAACATCTCTAGAATCATTTAAAACTATTCCAAACATTATTTGATGCTATATAAATGTCAAAAAACATTTGTGACTTTCCCCAATCCCCTGGTCGAAAGGACTGAATAAGTCTTCCTAGTTTAATGGTTGGGTGACCTAGAAGCGGGGGATTAAGTTTCTACAAAGAGGTCTCTGAAACCTGAATGGTACTTGATATAAATGTGTTAGGGAATATGAATTCAATGTTATGAAACTTACATTGGTTTCTCCCCCCTTCCTTCTCCCATGCATAGAAATTTCTAATCAAAACACCTTTATTTTCCTATTCTGAAAAGTTGTTGAGTGTCTGTAAGTTCATATCATATTTTTTTAAATTAATTTTGCAGCAGTATTAGTGATCTGATATGGATATCAGACTTTAGATCATTATAGTCATATCAGATCACTTTCATCCACTGCTATGGAAAGAAGTATCTATGTTCACTAATTTTGTAGATCACCAATTCAAGTAGCAACCATGAGGATTGTACCGGTAGTTGAAGATGATGACTTCGATCAGTTTGTTGAAGAATAAGAGGTGATCTATGTTAATGATGGCTAGCAAATGTTAACAGAATGGGATGGTTACTTTTGTGAAAATGAGGAGCATGAAGACATGATGATTTAACCACCAATGCCTAATGCTAAGAAGGATTTAGCAAATATGATAGATGCAAGTGAAAACTTGCCCCACCACTACAAAGAGTATATTTTCCTCGAGGAAGAGATTTGTAAATTCATTCCTTTCAAATATTTTTTTATTTCACATTTGGATCTAAGCCCAAGGATGTATATGACTATTCTTTCAAGAGAAAAAAATCATCCATAGAGGAACCAAGTTGTTCCAACTAAGTGAGTAAAGAAGAAGAAAGAGAAGCCATAAAGGAAGGTTTATCAAAGCCATCTTCTTGCCCAAGCATTAAGATAATATTTGGTTTTTCTTCCAACATAGTGTCCAAGAGCTCTGATTTGAGGACCACTAAAGATGAATAAGCCTCAAGTTCCTTGAATAAGAAGAAGAAAAATGAAGTAGAGGAAGATATCCATGAAGTCGAGTGCAAGTCACTGCAAGGTGGTTGCATTGGAAGAGAGTGTAAAGATGGATGCACTTCCAATTTCCTTGTGAGTGATCTCTAGATCAATGCTTAAGGTGTTGGCTCATGTATGGTTGGTGAGACATATTTTGGATCCAATCCGAAGGAGGTACACAAATCATATTTACAATCACCTCCTAAGTCACATAATGAAGAAAAAAACAAGGCCACACTACTTAGGTATGAGCTAGAAAATTTTGTGGAGGAGAAGGCCAGCAAAGTATCTGTACAGGGAAAAGATAAATTGAAGAACATGTATGATGAAGGTGCTGATTTTTTCAGCAGCCATGTTATCTTATAACCATATGATCCTTGGGAGGGTAAAAAGTCTTCACTTGCATCTAAGGACTGCAAGATGAAGGACAATTGTGAGAGAGATGAATTTACTCATAGTCTCTCTGTTGATGAACAAAAAAATGGTGCAAAGCAAGGTGATGTTGTCAATGGTGATAAGGGATCTTTTGGATTAGATCCAAAAGAAGAACAAATATCAGGTTTGAAGTCATGATCTAAACTCCTTAAGGAAGTGTAATTCAAGCCCCCACCAGCTAGATGTGGATTAGGATAATTGAAGGAGAAGAATATGATGCAAAGGGATGGACATAGTTCAGAATTTTGGACTCTCTTGAAACATGATGAAGCTGAAATGCCAAGGAATGAGATGCTTTCTGATTTTTGTACTTATCACATGTCATTCCAGCCATCATATATACCCTCCACTTCACATCATGGAAGTGATTTTGCAGAAAATGCAAAGGTTGACTTGCATGCTGAGAATGAGTTTTGTGTTGTGGATCAATTCCATAAGAAAAATGGTCCTATATGTCATCTATTAGAATAAGAAACCCCATATCACTAAAGGAGGATAGAGAGAAGCTTATGACACCCCTAAAAAACTTTGTTGGCATCAATTTCTTGGTGGCAAGATGTTGTTGGAAATATTTTGGTGGAGAGATGGAAGGAGAAGCCTTTCTGGAGGAGTGCATAAAAATGAAACAAGGCATGGCCAACATGAAGGAGAGATATGTGATCCTACTATCTGATAGAGATAATCTTCTCATGATGGATGAGATGTACCATACTGCACTGAAGAAGGAGGAAGAAGAATATAGCAGGCTCACTAATGAGTTGAATATCACCAGTAACTCATTGAAGAGGACACAAAGATCCCTTTGAGAGTCAAAGTTGCATATATATCACCTTCGAAAGGAGTTGAAGGTGTCACACCTTTCATGTTACATGGAAGGAAATTTTTTGGGCATAATGGAGGAATTTCTGGTGGAGGGTGGGCATGAGAAAAGTTCAGATCTTCAAGTATTGGTGAAGGAAGATAAGTACCCTCAAGAGGATATATGATTCATATATGCAAGAACATACACTTGTTCAAATATTGGATAAGTGAGTACATAGTGGAAATTGAGGGCCAAGGTTGCACAATTCTATCTTGTGAATCTAAAGAACATCTCTTGAGGCATGCTATGAAATAAGGACCCCATGAGCTTCCTATGTGGAAAGTAAATTTCACCTTAGAATATGTGGTTGATTACATCCCATACAAATCATAAAACCAATTTTTTTATCCTTGTATTGATTGTATGGATAGAGATATATTTGGAATAAAGACTGTGCGAGGTAAAGAGTTTAATTTCTACATTAAATGTTGAGTGTCTGCAAGTTCATATGAGTTCATATGAGTTCATAGTGCAAGTTCAGACTTATCACTAAAAGGATGAATTGTATGCTGAGAATAGTTTTTTGTTGTGGATCCATGCCACAAGAAAAATGGTCCTATATGTCAACTATTGGAAGAATAAACCTTGGTGTACAATATTCTTTGTGAGCCAGATCATTTGCGTGGATCACTAAAGGATAATAGAGAGAATCTTATGGCAGCCCTAAAAGACCTTATTGACATCAATGCCTTGGTGGCAAGGTGTTTTTGGAAAGATCCTGGTGGAGAGTTGGAAGGAGAAGCCTTTCTGGAGGAGTGCATAGCACTGAAAGAAGGAATGGACAAGATGAAGGAGATTTATGTGAACCTACTATTTGACAGAGATAATATCCTCATGATCATTGAGATGTACCATAGTGCACACAAGAAGGAAGAATAATAATACGACAGGCTCACTCATGAGTTGGAGATCACCAGTAACTCATTGAAGAGTACACAAAGATCCCTTTGAGAGTCAAAGTTGAAGATCTATCACCTTCAAAAGGATTTGAAGGTGTCACACCTTTCATGTTGCATGGAAGGACATTTTTTGGACACAATGGAGGAATTTCCAGTAGAGGATGGGCATGAGGCATGTACTCAGTTTGTATTTATCGTGACTATTTATTTTGTAAATTAATTATGTGAAACTAAGCTTTGTAACATCCCTGACCCTCTGACCAGCGAAGAGGATGCTACCGAACCATCAAACCTCTGGGCAACTAGCCCCATGAACAAGAACATACATATAATGCTGAAATAAAATGCTTAAAATAGAAAATATGAAAGGATGCATAATTACTCAACATACATTGAAAGCAAACATGCATTCAAGCATCAACATGTTCATCATTATTCATTAACAATAAATATGACTGCAGAGATGAAATGGTCAAGAATACTTATCTTGTAACAACTCGTCCTACAACCAGCTACGTCGCTGCAACATTCCACCCAACCATAGGCCAACGTGCTCATCAATATCTCAGCAACAATGCCACCCCCGAGTTGGGCATGATTCCCCAAGGAAAAAGGGACTAAGCATGCTTACACATAGCCAAGGATACACAATACAACCAAGTCAACACAGTTGGGTTTATCAGGCCATCAAGGAGCTAGCAAAGACCAAATGCTAAACTGGTGCGCTGATGGGAGAGATAAGGATGCCTACACTGGAGCTAGATTGACTTCTAAGACACCCACACACACCTGACACCAGGAATCAGTCCCTTCTCTGCTTCCCATTCCCTCAGGCCCTGACCTCCCTTTCCAGTGGTCTTCCGGGGTTGTGGAGAAGAAAGCCAGCCATCTAACTCTCTCTGTCTGGCTCCCAAACCTAGTTTTCTCAAGCATACCCAACCTTAAATCCCACTCCACACAATCTGAATACCATCCATTGCATACCCACAGTAAAACATTCAGTTCATAGCTCTGTGAAGAAAACCAAAGGAAACAGGGTGAATACCCAAAGATGGTGAATGCAGCTCAAGCCAAACAAGGCAATTTAGAGTTTTTCTTGGCCCTAGCATGGCCAAAACAACTCAGCAGCAACCCAAAAGATACTTGCACACACAGCAACCTAAAACCAGGGGAAGTACAGCACCCCAATCTCACAATGAAACAACAGCATCATTGCATAGTCTGCAAATGGGAGAGAAGTCAAACTCCTCGCATTGATAGGGGAAAACACATACACAGACCACAAATCGGCAGCGGAAAACTTACATAGCCGAAATCATGCCTCTCAGGACACTCTTCAACCTCACCGTAGGAGAACACACTATCGACCTGCGCGTGAGGTGAAACAATACTCCCTGCGTGAAAGAGGAAAACTTGCACAGACTACAATCCATCAAAGTTCGAGAGCAAACCCTCTGACTGCCTACGTGAGATGAACAAGACAAAACCATGAGTGGAAGAGTGGAGAGAATGGTGATCGTCCCCCTGCCCTCGATGTGAGAAGAGCGAGCCTGCTGATGGAGTGTACGTGGGGCAAAGACTAGAAGTTTTTCCACCCACCACTTCCATCCATAAATGCTCCCAACTAACAACATGAGTTTTAAATGGGTGGTCGACACATGGAAATCTCCCAATGGCTCCCATGGGTTAGACAATCCCCCCCCTTAACCTTAGGAAATCATGCCCTTTTCATTAACGTTGCACTGTCGTAGCTGGCTGTAGGTTCATTTTAATTAATGTGCATATTTACATGATGCCAAAACTATAATGTTCCAGTTAGCACGATATACCACCGGCAACAATCCCCATTGCCGAAACATAACACAACCTAATCGATGGTTGGGATTTTTCCTTGAGCTCCACACCACGATTAATTACAATATATACATCATGTATCTTTTAATGCAATTGGGGTCAAAATAGGGGATATTACAATCCCCTCCTCCTTGGAGTAACACGGTCCTCGGTGTTCCAATACATAAGAATACATATACAATTTGTACATCCAAAATTTCAAAATTTTGCAGATCTGTCCCACGTTCAATTATTTACTTAAACTTTTAGGAACAAGCCCCTCAGTTTCCGCGAGCTTCTCTTATTGGTTCTCAACTTTCGGCTCATTTCCAAGTCTAGGAACTTTGTGGCTGCTACCCTCTTTATGTTCCCTCGTTGGGCAGTCTCGGCGGTAATGATGTCCTCCACATTTCCAATATTTCGCTAGCCGCTTCATCTTTACCTACTCAATTTCCTTTGAGTCTTCATGCCTAGAACGTTTCTTAATGGATCGCTTGGATGAATGCCCCATCATTGATCCACTTTCCTTTCCTTAACGGATTTCTCCCAGAAGTCTTTTTACCTCCTTTTGCAAACCCATAGAGTCTTACAAAATTTGGTGGTTCATCTCATTCTGCCTTTTCTGTATCTTGAGCATCTCTCCAATATTCACTTGGGTCTTGGAAATTGTTTGAAGGAGACTTCCATCCAAGTCCAACAGCTTTTGGTCTTCTTCCATGATCAATGTGCACAACTGGGTTTCACTTTTCTCACCTGTGAAATGCATCATTGAAATTATGTTAGACCAAGCATAATATAGGCATTAAAATTAGTCAATTAATTTACCAATTGGCATGACAGTCCAAGTCTCATCAAGGAGACTTTCATATTTTTCACGCCTTCCCAATAGGCACATGAGCTCATTCATGTCCATTCTTGGGCAGGGAATTAACTATTCCATCATTCAGAAT
>LPNX011062002.1:72185-172137 GCA_001517045.1 Pseudotsuga menziesii | reverse complement strand
ATATATAATAAAAAAGGAAAGATAAGCAAGATTTTTTCCCCTCTTTGTCTTGTTCCATCCTAGAACCCACACCACCACTATGGTTTTCATGCTCTCAGCCTCTTTCACTTCATTGTGAATGTTGGACCAATCCGTCTTGGTCATGACACTTAGTGTCTCTGGTCTATTTTAGACCTCTCAACCATGGAGCCTCCCCACATGGTTTGTCTCGGTTGTTAGGAACTTCACAGTCTCACTAGCGCCTTTTTCATTAGTGCTCTTTTTGAGCTCTCCAAGACAGTCACATGTACATATGCACCCCTAGGATGCCCTCATAGTCCTCGCTCCCTGTGACACCTATATTCAAACATTGAATAGATTCACATGTCTAGTTTATTCTCATCGTTTTTTTTTATCTCTTAAACAAAAGCTTAGAATATCATAACCAAAACATATACACATGTATATTCATAAGCAAGAAATTGCAAAATAATCCAATACTCATCTATATTGTGCGTTTCTTCTCTAGTCCACAGGATCCTGCTTTGATTTGCAAGCCTTGGGATTGCCTATGGACTTGGATTTTAGGTCAGCATGCAGGTTGCTTCACAACATCCTTTTTATATATATCAAGCATAGTCAAGCAAACCTACAGTTGGGTTTATCAGACTGTCTAGCCAAGCCAATATACAATTGGGTTTATCAGGCTGCAGCCAATCAAGCCAATACACTACTGGGTTTATCAGGATACTCATCCAAGCCAGCTAACAGTTGGGTTTATCAAACTACATGTAGTCAAGCCAATACTGTAACATTTCCACAATTTCCACAACATCAAATAATTACACAGTCAAGCCAACCTACAAGTCGGTTTATCAGAGTATCCAGCCAGTACACCTTCATGCCAACTGGACTTGGAACTTTACCATGACCATTTCCAGATCCAGGATCTACTATGGATGCCCAGTCATATAATATCCCAACATCTCCTTCTAGTACATATTCACGCTGACTGGGAAGGAAAATTTACCATTACCATTTCAAGGTTTCATTTCTAGCAGTGAGCTCCAATTCCACTACCCCATACAACACAAGAAACCACTCCCTTCTCTACTCTTCAGTCCCTCGGGAATGTCTCCTTCTCGATGCTCTTCAGTAGAAGGTAGGATGAGCCCAAGCCATTGTCCATTCAATGTGCAACACTAGACTACATCTGTTTAGCTTGACAGCACAAGCAATATAAGCAAACTCATCAGCGTTATTGCTCTAAAACTGTAATCATATTTCACATCATTCACTATCAAGTATTGAGACACCAGGAGTGCATCTACTCCCTAGGGTCTAATCAATACTGAAAACCCTTTCATGATTTGACATCGAGAAAGTGTGCACCCTTTTCCGGTGTGTGCCATGTAGGCCCTATTCATACTCAAGCAATATTCCATAATGGAAATAAAATCGAAACATGCTCTGCATATTGAATTTAACAATTTGACATGCATATTCTTAGCTAGGGTCACAGAACACTTATACATTTTCCGAGGCAGTATTCCTTCATTAAGGAGGAATGGGGTCTCCCTTCTTTGAGTTGACAGTCCCTCAGTTTTCCATCCCAACTCCTTTTTACATTTCATATCCACACATGTCTTACCGACATAATCTATACCATCTCACTCATGTTTGTTACCTAACATGTAGCGCAAATGATACATTTCCAAAATGTCCAATGGAGTTTCACCCAAAACCCATTTCCAAGATAGGGGAGAACCTCCCCATAAAGTTTGGCTCCTTCATGCCATCACACATGGTCTTCCTACAATGTGTACGCCTGGCACATTCATCAAGTATCCAAACAGTCAATCATTATATAATAATACAATCCAAATTGATTGTTCCATAACCAAGCAATGACATTAGTAATTAAATTCAATAGGAATTTGCAACTCTATCTACTACAGAAATTGATTTGCTTAGCAATGAGGTGATCTTGATTTGTTTGTTGGTCTCTTGTAAGTAGCACCACTATTCCCATTATAATTTTATGATTACTAGCATCACATGAACATCCACTTACAACACGTCCTCCTGACACAATTCTATGCAAGCCAATAGTGATTAGTAGTTGTCAACAATTTCTCAAATCTGAAATTTACAAATTCAAATTGACAACTCATTCTGCATACAAACTATTTTCACAACCATGAGAGTCTCATAAGGTTTGGATCTTTCACATGGTAGATTCTGGTCTTTGTCATGGTCGTACCTAGTTTTCCATGCCCCAAACAATCTACCTGAAATCTGAACTTCAATCAGCCAAACACTTGGTAAGTTTTGATGCATATAACTTTTTCCGTTGCTGCAACAATCACTGAAGCACTTTTAGAATTATAGAATTGAAATACTTCCAGCTATTAGCATATCAATATGACCAAAACTCATTTACTTAACACGAATCATTATCCTACTAAAGTTGCAAGGTCACATCATTTATGACGAAATGAAATGTTTAGATACTCCTTAATTCACAAGCGTATCATTTGTACCACCTTTCCCTTCCATAGAGCATTTCCAATAGCCAATCGATCATGACTACCCTCTTCATGCACTTACTATCCTGCATCCATAACAACTCTTGAAATGGTTCCAAAATTATCATCAATTCATCATTTCAGCCATTAGTTATTCATAATGACACATGCACTATCTCGATGCATTCATGCAATGCATCATAACAATTTCACCCATACTTATGTATGCATATCTATAACATTTACTCATACTTTTCATAGGCATCTATTCAATGCATAACCACAATATTTATGAAATTTTTTAATGCATATCCACTCAATGCTACCTTGCATTGATTCAGGAATACTATGCATTCAAACATACCATGCATGGCCTAACCATGACTACTTCATATAGGATGCATTACTATAATCAAGACCATCAGTACTTACTTTCTTTGGGCCACTAAACTCATAACAACATATACATGCATGATACATTTCTGTATGAATGTAGTATAAATTTCAAATACCCACATGGTATGAGACCTCTTGCTTTTACCACTCCATGCAATTGTTATAATTAAACCATTACCTGCATGGATCGTACTTACACCCTTGACATTACCAATTTGGTTGGTCTCTTGCAGGAGATTGCAGAAGTTGCTCACCAACTTTTGATCCTGGATTTGTTGCTTTACCTCTTTCTTCATAGGGTTGTTGGTCACATTCATCAGTATTAGCAACATATTCAGCCATGCCCAGGTTGTCGTTGGTTTTTTCACTAATGCAATATTTACCATTACTGGTTCATTATAAATGTATAATTATCACTACTCTTACGAACATGTAATATCCTGTGCATGAAGGCATATCCTCATACATTTTATGTACAAAACTTATAAAATGTAATTATAATTAGCAAGACAGGGTTTAAATAAATTTCCCTTTTCAAGTCCCTCATCTTTGCATGGAACTCCTCTTCCACACAATAGCTGGTTTGACTTCATGGTCTTCCTACCTCTAGGCATGCAATTCTAGGATTTGTCCATATTGACAGCAGCACATTTATTTTTCAAGAAATCACTAGTACTTTTCTGCTCCGCATTCAAACTCTGGTGACTCTCCCTGGTTCCCTGCAGGATAAGCTTTCCAACGCCTATCCACATGCTTCATTTTGACCTCGGGTGTGAAAACCACACCACTTCTAAAATGATGATTTTTACCAATTTTAGGCAAAACACACAACTGTATTTTTGGTATGGAATTCTAACTTCAGCCACCTATAATGTTTCCTTTTTAGCCTGGAAATCTACTGAAGAACTGCTGAAAAATCGCTGAGAAATCCCTTTGAAAAAAAAATCCCAAAATTTCTCTTTTTTTTTTTTTTGTTCAGATCGGGCCTCATCCCATCTGAAATTTCAACACTTCAGCGATCTAAGCAACAAATTTCTCCATCGCTCATCGGCATCCCTATCAACAATAATTTTTTGCCGTATCGGCGGTTCCACCGACTATAGTTTTCCGATGTGAGCCTTCTGGACCATTTATCGGTGAGGCCAAGGTTTGTTGCATATCGGCAATTAGATGCACTGTGCATCAGGGGAATAGTCCCTTAGGAGGCCGTAACAACGAGAAGCAAATTCCCTGTGGCTTCCATGGCCCTAACCCTGTCAACAGTCGTAACAGTCAACCCCTGCGACATCAACGATGAAACGAACTAGGACACAGTAGCGGCAATCAGAACCATTATTCATTGAATGGATAGTCTCGTAGGTGGCCACAACGGAGAGAAACAATCTCACTGTGGGTTCGGTAGACCCTAATACTCCATCCACTTTCAAAATTTCTATCCACTGCGGTATCGACGATCAGAGAAACTAACCACTTTCTCATTAGACGGTTAGTCCCTTAGTCTTCCGCAACAACGGCCAATAAATCCACTGTGGTGTCCGCGGTCCACAAACATATCAGCATATTGGAGCTCTAAACATTAAGTGTCGACAATTGGAGCATCGGAGGTTTAATCTCCTAATCGGCGGAGCACTAGTCCACATGGCAGCCGCAACGGCGTATGCACGAACAACTAAATTTTTTCGATGTTGTTCATCGGTGACCAAAACAACTAATACTTTCTGACTTCACCCACCGCATCGGTGCCTCCATCCTTTAAATTTTTTCGATGGTTCCGAGTAAGTGAGTCGACATTTTAGCGGTTCCGTCAACTAACTTTCGCTGATCGGCGCTCCAATATTCTAACTTTCGCTGATCACCAATGGGTTCAGCACTTAGACAAATTTTTGAAAATTTTCTTCTTTCCTCTCTGCGTTGGCGCCTTCATCCCTTAACTTTCTTGAACGGCAGTGATGTTTCGGCGAACCCATCACCTAACTTTCACTGATCCATTCATCTAATTTCCTTCATCATTTCGGCGATTCGTAGCCATAGGAAGTTGTTTTTTAGGTGCTTCCATCATCTAAATTTCGTCAACGATTCCACCACTTAGAAATTTTGGAAAATTTTCTTCTTTGCATCGGCTCCTCAAAGAACTAAGTTTCGCTGACGTTTTGGCGGTCTTCGAAAGATCTCCATCGAAACTGTGGCGCTTCCTTCAACTAATAATCGCCGATCCACTTCACTAGTCTTCGGCAACTTCATCCTCTATTTTGTCGGCGATCCCATCGTCTAGTCATCGGCGATCCAATCAGCTAAATTTTTTCGATCGGTGATGGTCTTGTGACTTAGAAAATTTTCAGGAAATTTTCTTCTTTGTCTTCCACCGCATTGACTTCCCAAAGAACTAAATTTTTCCAATGATGATGACGTTTTAATTACCTCATATGCTAATAATCGGGGATTCAATCCTCTAATCATTGTCGATTGCCAATGATTTCACGACTTAGAATTTTTTTTGAGAAATTTTTTTTTTATCCTTCTTTCCGTCCCCACTATTGGCGGCTTCACCAACTAGCATCTTGTCTTTTCCACCGACATTTCAGTGCTTACATCCTCTATCCTCTGCTGACATATCGGTGCCTCAAACAACTAACTGTCGCCGATCGTCGATGGCCTGTTTCGGACGGTCTTTCAACTAAAAAGGGCCGCCGTTTCGGCGGTCTTCGGCTGTTCTCCGCCGAAACTGCGACTCCAACTTCCATTAACTTTCACCGACGACCGATGAATAATTAGAGAAAATTTCACAAATTTCTTCCTCTATCGAGTGACCTTCCTTCTAGCTCTCCGCTACAACAGAGGAGCTTCCCACTTACTCTTCCAATGGGCCGACGGTTCAGGCACTTAGACAAAATTTTCAACAAAATTTTTCAACAAAATTTCTATCATAATTTCTGATCTCTGCTAGGTAGAAGGAAACCTGCCTCTGCTAGCTGATATTTCATGGCCCTTTGAAACCCAATGCTGCAATCATGGCTCTGTCATTGCATATTCACGGCCCATTCAGGCTCATGCTGCAACTTTAGCTCTGATACCACACTGTAACGTCCCCGACCCTCTGACCGACGAAGAGGACGCTACTGAACCATCAAATGTCCTGGAAACTAGCCCCATGAACAAGAACATGCATATAATGCTGAAATAAAATGATTAAAATAGAAAACATTCAAGGATGCATAATTACTCAACATACAATGGAAGCAAACATACATTCGAGCATCAACATCTTCATCATTATTCATTAACAATAAATATGACTGCAGAGACGAAATGGTCAAGAATACTTATCTTGTAAGAACTCGTCCCGAAACTATCTACGTCCCTACAATGTTCCACCCAACCATAGACCAGCGTGCTCATCAATATCTCAACAACACTGCCACCCCCGAGCTGGGCATGATTCCCCAAGGAAAAAGGGACTAAGTAGGCTTACACATAGCCAAGGATACACAATACAGCAAAGTCAACACAGTTGGGTTTATCAGTTCGTCAAGGAGCTAGGAAATACCGAATGCTAAACTGGTTTGCTCATGGGAGAGCTAAGGATGCCTACACTGGAGCTATCCTGACTTCTAAGACACCCACACGCACCTGACACCAGGAATCAGTCCCTTCTCTGCTTCACAGTCCCTCAGGCCTTGACCTCCCTTGATAGTGCTCTTCCAGGGTTGTGGAGAAGAAATACAGCCACCTAACTCTCTCCATGTGGCTCCCAAACCCAGGTTTCTCAAGCATACCCAGCCTTCAATCCCACTCCACAAACTCCGAAGACCAACCATTGCATACCCGTAGTAAAACAATCAGTTCATAGCTCTGTTAAGAAAACCAAAGGAAACAGGGTGACAACCTAAAGATGGTGAATGAAGCTCAAGCCAAACAAGGTGATTCAGAGTTGTTCTCGGCCCTAGCATGTCCAAAACAACTCAACAGCAACCCAAAAGATACTTGCACACACAACAACCCGAAACTAGGTGAAGAATAATAACCCCAATCTCACAATGAAACAATGGCAGCATTACAAAGTCCACAAATGGGAGAGAAGTCAAACTCCCCGCATTAACAGGGGAAAACACATATGCAGAACAAAAATTGGTAGGGGAAAACTTACACAGCCAAAATCGTGCCTTTCAGGCCTCTCTTCAAGCTTGCCGCAGGAGAACACACCCCCGACTTGTGTGTGAGGTAAAACAATACTCCCTATGTGAAAGGGGAAAAATTGCACAGACAACAATCTGCCAAAGTTTGAGAGAAGACCCTCCGACTCCCTGCGTGAGATGAACAAGACGAAACTGTGAGTGGAAGAGTGGAGAGAATGGTGACCGTCCCCCTGCCCTCCGCATGAGAAGAGGGAGCCTATTGGTGGAGTGTACATGGGGAAAATAATGACAGTCCTTCCAACAACCACTTCTAGCCATAACTGCTCCCAACTAACAACATGAGTTTTAAATGGGTGGTCGACACATGGCAATCTCCCAATGGCTCCCACAGGTTAGACAATTCCCTCCCCTTAACCTTAGGAAATCATGCCCTTTTCATTAACATTGCGCTGTCGTAGCTGGCTGTAGGTTCATTTTAATTAATGTGCATATTTACATGATGCCAAAACTATAATGTGCCAGTTAGCACGATATACCACCGGCAATGATTTCCATTGCCAAAACATAACACAACCTAATTGATGGTGGGGATTTTTCCTTGAGCTCCACACCATGATTAATTACAATATATACATCATGTATATTTTAATGCAATCGGGGTCAAAACCCAGGATATTACAAGCTTTCCATGTCAGGGGGGTGCAATGGGAAATTCAAATTTCCAAGGGGAAAGAATTGGAAACTATAAGACAAAAGAAGTCAGGGAGGAAAAGGGAAAGTGCCCAAAATCCAAAAAAAATAAGTCAAAGATAAAAGCAAGAAACATTAGAAAAAGGAGGGCGCAGTTTCCTTTTGGAGACTTAGAAAAGTTTTCATAGGAAAAGCAAGAAACACTTGACAAAGGAGGGCGCAGTTTCCTTTTGGAGACTCAAAATAGTTGTCATAGGAAAAGAAGGAAAATTTTGACAAAGGAGGGTCTAGTTGCTAAGTTTTATGGATGAATTGGACAGGGAAAGATCTTCACATGGCCCCTACTTTCCAATTACTCAAGGAGGGCGCATGACTTGTCCAACATTAGGGTTTCTATGGGGATTACTTGATCTCATGTGTCACCTATCACCTGTACCTGCTAAACAAGTCACCCAAGAATCTATTTAAAGGGGATTCAAGTTCCATTTACTAGTTTCATTGATTAATTATTGGTTCATGCTTATGTGAAGCATAGATTTATGAGTGATGTGCCTCAGACCTTTGGGAGATGAGCCCCAAATATTTCCGTCCCCACTCCATTCCCATTCCTTTCTCATTGCAGGTTTGGAGTGCATGATGTCTATCCAGTGATATAATATAAGTCATCTTTTACAGCTACCATCTTAGTAAATTCGAGCTCCAGTGAAGCTCAAGCTTCACCTACGCTCCCAACTAGTTTCATGTTTGATTTTGGGCCTCCTGCGCATTGTTTTGAGTCCTCTTATGGAGTGCTCAGTCAATAAAATTAATTTTATATGTATCAGCTTATAAACATTGTTTTAAATCTCTGTCATACTATTATCATACTATGCACTAAGTTAACATATTTAGTTTTCCATGTATAAGTGTGATTTGTCACTAAAATGAGAGATTTGAGCATTCTAGTGCAATAATAATTGATCCATGGTCATTGGAATGAGTTTGGAAGGTTCAATATGTTTATATAAGATGTATTAAGATATGTAAATTTCATTTATCAGATATCATACGTTTATGTTATGAATCCCATGCTATATTGTACACCCTAGCTAGATAACTAGTTAAAATTGACTAGTCTAGTTGTTTCTTCAATTCTGTGAGTTCTATTCACTCAATTTTGATTATTCAAGTTTTTTTGTGTCATTTAAAGTCCCCTCTATCCATACATACTCTCAAACTAAAACTTAGTTGATTTAGTACACATTTTGGGTGGCCTCCACTACGCAGGGCCTTTCTGGGCCAAAATTGGCTAAAATTTCCAATTCATTCCTAAACTCCCTAAAATGATCCAGAATATTTTTGGATCATTATGTAAGGTGGGACACTAGAACCCTGCATGAATCACCTTTCTTGAAGTAGCTCATTCTCCGTAGTTTCCACCAGCAATCCCCCATGGGATTCCTCTAAAATACTGCCTCGTTCATGGGGTAGGACACATCGCCTCAAAATATAATCTAAGCCCAGTTTGTATAAATTCACAGCATTCAATTGGAAATATGAATCCTTGACTACCAACTACTTCTTCTAGCTTGTTGATAAATTTTCCAATGCAACTGTTGTCGCTAAGAACTGGATTATTTGGTCATAATCATCTGCTACGTTGACTCTAAACAACTGCGTATATGGAAGTCCCTCGTCAATGTTTTTTGGTTCTTCATATGTCTCAATCCTATACAAATGATCAGGGCCAACATTCAAGCGAACCGTATTCACAATTATCTCAAAATCAAACTCTTGAAAGAGAAGTAGCCAACGGCATATCCCCGCCACCCAACACAGGCTTATTGACCAGGTATTTCAAAGAAGAATGGTCAGTAAACATCTTAAAATGACCACCTAAGAGGTAATGGCTGAATTTTTGCAGCACATACACCATCATCAGACCTTCTCTCTTTATGGTTGTATAGTTTTTCTTAGCAAATGAAAACTTTTGACTAGAGAAAGCGATCAGGTGATCCATATCTCCTTCACCTGGATGCATGAGCACCACACCAAGTGCGACAGAAGATGCATCAACATGAACATGGAACTCCTTGTTCCAATATGGGAATACAAGTATAGGCACATAAGCCATCTTGGCCTTCAGCGTGTCGAAGCTTCCTTGACATTCTGGAATCCATATAAATGAAACATCTTTCTTCAATAGTTTCTCCATAGGGGCAGTAATAGCAGCATATCCTCTAATGAATTTGTGATAATACCTAGTGTGCCCTAGTGTCGCTCTAAGCATCTTCAAATTTGTCAGGAGTGAAAATCCTAAAATGAGCGCTATCTGAACAGGTTCGACCAACAAAGCTTGCTTGCACACAATGTGACCCAACAACATCCCAAATAGTGCACAGAAAATACACTTATTGGAATTCAACGCGATCTAATCGACATCTTTCTAGCATCAGTCACAGGTTTTCTAGGTGATCTTTAATTAATCCATACACTATCCAATCATCCATATAAACTTGTAGGAACTTTTGAATGAAATCTTTGAATGCGGTGACAACAACTCGAGAAAATATTGCAAGCGCATTCTTCAACCCAAAAGGAATCACTGTGTATTGGAAGAAACCCCATTCAGTGACAAATGTCATTTTATGTTGATCTTCTTTGGTGATTCTTATCTGGTGATAGCTATAAAATCCATCTATAAAAGAGTACATCTCTTGACAGCCTACTCCTTCAAGTCCTTCATCTGTGAATGGTGTCAAAAATGGGTCATGCATACAAGCATCATTCAATTTTCTTAATTCGACGCATATTCGAACTTCACTGGTTTTCTTGTCTTGAACCACCATAGGACTGATCCATTCAGATTCTTCCATTGGCTCAATGATTCCAGCATCCAACATCTGGTCGAGATCAACCTTGAATCTTTCTTTGTATTGCGGATTCAGGAAATACGGCCTCTATCATACTGGTTTTGCATCTGGCTTTAATGGAATCTTCATCTCTCCTAAATCAACCAGTATCCCCTTCATTTCCAAGAGCTTTGTCAGAAATAGATATTGACATTCGTGCAAGAGATCTGTGATATTTTCCATGGTCTCTTCGTCCCAGTACTCCCCAACACTTGAAAATTTTGGTTTCTCCTCTGTCCCAGTGTTAACATTTCTAATATTCAGCGATTGATTCATGGGACCAGTCGGTATATTTGATGTTGCGACATCCCTACTCCGTTCTGTCTCCAGAATATTGATATTCTGCAGCTCATCGTTATCCTCAGGTTTTCCAGACACATTGTAACATTCCATCATTGACTGCATGTGGAAATGCACTTGTGGATCTACTGGATATGCTACTAGCACTAATTTTAATACCACAACCCAGATGATCTGAAGTGCATTATAGACATCAGGATTGACAACCGTGAAACTAAAGGTATGAGAAAAGAAAACCATCAACTCCTCCCAATTGGTTACTTCTCTGCACAACTCCACCGATACATACCATGATCTTGGCATATCATCCAATGTGTGGACAAAGGAATGGAACCATTCATCCTTTGGTCGCGATGCCCACAATGTCTGGAATTCAATCAAACGGCCGCTAGGGTCATTCCGCCCATTGTACCTCCTAGTATGATATATTTATACATCACTGAAGCACACTGTCATCAACCGTCAACAATGTACCTATTTAGTGATTGTCTTTTTATGAGTCACCCACCAGCATGCTGGAGTAGCCTTCAGTGCCTCCTCCAGTGCCAACAATCGTTGCGGTTCTAATACTTTCTCTTTAAACTCCATTAAGAACGCATAAATCTTAGGTCGCCCTTTGTAAATTGGTAAATTGACAATGTTAGTTGTGACATGGCATAGCGACTCCGTAATCAGACCGCACTTTCTAAATGACACCTCATGCATGCAATTTTTCCCGTTCTCTAACACATCGTCATAATCAGAAGATGTAGAACTAGCTTTGCACCAACTGAGTTCTCTTTCAGCAGTTGGGTGGATGTAATCTTTGGAAATGTTGTAAGCATGATCCCATCCCCTGACAACTTCATCTTTCAATGGTTCAACATATCTTCGTCCTTCGTTTGGATCCATAGGAGCGATGACTCTGATGTCTTGATTCTCAAAATTCATCATCCGCTTCTTGAAGTTAATTAATGCCATACTATCATTGGCCCATCCAATCCCCAACAACGTGGGATATGAATCTCCACCATTAGCAAATTCAATTACATCAAAATTAACATAGGTATTCATACCTTCAACATCTACGAGCAGGTTCGACACACATCCAATCGGTTGTACTTTAGCCTGATTATCCAAGCGCAGTTGCATAGGGGACCAACCCAACATCAGCCTCCCCATCTTCTGCCATGTCTGCTTTGTTAGGATATTTACATCTGAGCCCATATACAGAATGACTGAATCTACTTCATAGTCCCCAATCTGAATTTTCATGCGCATCTATTTTTCCATCTTTTTCTTATGTAAAGATTTCACTGAGGAGTCCTTCCGCCCCTTACCTGGGTGTTTTAGCAAATTTTCAATATTGGCTAGAGCATCGGGATCTCTTGCCAATGACAAGCAACTTTCAAAGAAGTGCTGCAAGGTACCATGCTGCCGCGATGGTCCTACCTCCAACGAAGAATAAAAACCAGAGGGCATTTCATAGAAATGTGACTTACTAGGATTTCTTCTGATCACATCCCGAGTTTTAAAGAATCTCTATTTTTCCTGTTTCCATATCAAACGATTCCTTCTTCCTCCCACCTGATTGAATCTACCGGTGGGGCCCATCCCCTCTAGTTGTCGCACCTCCATGGGTGACGATGGAAACATAAACATGCTCTGCTCTGGTTCTGTCGAGATCATCGCAATTGTCGATCCTTGACTTTGGTTCATCAAAGGATTCTAATTCAATGGTGGATTATGATTTATTGGTGGGTTCATTGGTTGATTCACAGTCTAAGTCTGAAGTGGGACTTGATTCTGATCTTGGTTCTGCAACTGATTCTGGTTTTGTAGCTAATTTTGATTTTGCAACTGGTTCTCACTCTGCAACTGAGGAACGTTCCTAGTATTCCATCTTGCAATTAGTTGTGGGACGTTCTTGACAGTATGATCAATTGTAGTGCAATATGTACATGAACACTACAAGTGTGGGAAATCTCTTTGGTAATGTCCAAATACCCCACAATTGTAACATTGGATAGGCCTACGACCTTGTCCTCCTCCTCTTCCTTAGAATTCTCTGCGGAATCCTCCTTGTTGTTGGTACTGTGGCTAAGAAAATTGTTGTGGAAAGGAATTCGACTGCTATTGAATGTAGTGTGCTTCTTGGACATACTGTGGTTGTGGCAGAGCCATTTTAATCTAACTATACTATGGCTACGATACGAACTGTGGCTGCAACCCAAACTGTGCTTACAGCTATGATGGTATAAATTGCATGTGCGGCGGTGGTGTATACTGCGGTTGAGGTCGAGATTTTACCACCTGAGGCTGCAGCTATGATTTTTTTACTGCACGATGATCTTCTCCCTTCATAAAGTATGAGTCGTATGTCCTTTCCTGAAGCAGGTCATATGCACGATAGTATTTATCTTGATGTCCCACAGATCGACAAAATGAATAATATAGATTTGTCGTATTCGACATCATTTTCTACATGTAGCTACATTCTTCATGTCGGTGCCCATAGACTTGACATCTATGACACCATGGTACGTTGCCGCAACTCAGTGGGTTCACCCCCCCAGAGAGCAGATAATTTTGGAAGTCAGGAAATGTATCTTTAGTGTCTCCATCTACGTGACAATGTGTGCACCAAAGATATTCGTGATTCTCTTTCCCTTTCTTAATGTCTTGTAATTGAAGCATCAAGTTCGCGAGCTGCTCCTGAATTTGGTTCATAATTGCTGCATTCTCCCCAATAGGTCAAGCTTCTGACTTCATTGGGATCTATAGAGCCTCGCTCTGTGTCGCGATATTCTGCTACATCAGTTGTTGTCGTATATGAGGTGTCAATGATACTATAAAACATTCTTTGTACTGAACATCACTCATATCGTAACCGACTCGCACCATCAGTGTCTTAAATTTTTTATCGAAGTCCCAAATGGTCTCATTAGGAAATTTCTTAATATCTTTTAGCTCAGTAATACACTGTGCTTCAGATTTTGGTTTTCGGAATTCTTCAATCAGTCATCTTCTGACTTCATCCTATCATGTCCCCAACCCTCCGACCGGCGAAGAGGATGCGACCATGGCATTAACCATCTGGGCTAAGATCCCCATGAACATTTGAATTCATAAAAATGCTGAAATAGAATGCTAAAAACAAGATGCATTGAAGTAGAACATGCACTAATGTGATTGTTTGTCATACATAGCTACAACTATCTATCAGACACAGTGGAATCAACATACATTCATAGAAGCATTCATTCAACATGTTCATCACATTCATTAACAGAAAATATGGTTGCAGAAGTAAAATAGGCAAGATTACTTATCTTATGAACAACTTGTTCCACAACTAGCTACGTTGCTGCAATGTTCCACCCAACCATAGGCCAACGTGCTCCTTACTCTCTCAGCAATGCCGCCACCCCCAAGCTGGGCATGATTCTCCAAGGAATAAGGGAACAAGCAGGCTTACACATAGCCAAGGATACAAAAACACCACCAAGCCAACACAGTTGGGTTTATTAGGCCATTCAGGAGTTGGGAAAGGCTAAATGCTAAGCTGGTGAGCTCATTGCAGAGCCAAGAACACCTACACCAGAACTATCCTGGCTTCTAAAACACCCACACATAGACCCAACACAAGGAATCAGTCCCTTCTCTGCTACATAGTCCCTCAGGCCCTGCATTCCCTTCCAGTGCTATTCAGGGGTTGTGGAGAAGAAATCCAACCCTCTAGCTCTATCTGTGTGGTTTCTAGCCACCAGGTTTATCAAGCAAACCAAGCCCCCATCCCTGCTCCCAACAAAGTCCAAAGACCAACCATTGCACACATGCAATCAATCAGTTGTTACAGATTAACAGGGAAAATGACTCCTGAGTTGTTCTTGGCCCTATCGTGGCCAAAACGACTCCCATCGAATTACAACAGGCCACTGAACGTATCAGTGCACACAATTTACAACATGGGGGAAAAAAACTATCCCAAAATGTATCAGCATACAATACCAACAAACGTGGCGAACAACAGCACATCCCAGGCAATGAATACACCGGAATACTTACACAGACCACGCTGGGGAATAAATTATAGTCTCCCAGCCTATGCGTGAGTAACAACAACGTAGAACCCACAAATCAGTTGGTGGGGAAAATATACAGCCACACCATCCGCAAATCCGCAGAGGAAAGGACTGCGTGAGTAAAGCCAAGAAAATCATGTGCGTGAGTGTGAGCAACCTCTGCTCCTGCATGAGGATGAATAGACAATCAGAAGAGTGTGAATTTATCAGCATGGTCATGGAAAGAGTGGTATGCTTGCGGGAGTGATGGAAGTGGTTTTTTTTTGCCATTGTTAAGTCAACTGTGGGTGGAGTGTGTGTGTGGGAAAGGACTAACAGTCCTACCACACCCAATCCCAAACAATAACTGCCTCAACTACTAGCAGCAATTCTTAATGGAGATGGTTGGGTTAGACAAGGTGGTGACACATGGTTTTTTCCCTCATGGCTCAAGGTTTGACATTCCCCCACCCTTATCCTTGTAAAAATCATGCCCCTTCTCAATTTAGTTGTCGCGAACATAGCTGGTCGGGTTATTTAATTAAAGATGCATATTTACATGATGCTAAGACTTAATATGTATTCCGCATGCCCCGATATACCATCGGTGACAAATTTAAAAACCGAAACATAACATAACCAATCAATGGTGGGGCCTTGGCGTTTAGCTCCGCGCCATGACTATTACAATATATACATCATGTACATTTAATGCAACGGGGTCAAAACCGGGGTGTTACACATCCAATGTTTTTGTAAGGGTCCTTGTAGCAACTTGCATAAATTTCATGTACCAATGTAGCGTGTGACCCCGTAGAGTAGTCGCCAATTGGCCTTTCTTGACGTCCTCATCCATGGCCTGTCTAATAGTCCACATTGCATCACATAGAAACCAATACTACTTGGGATCGCTAGTCTTGTTTCCATTGAACAAAGGTAACTTTGTATCGTTTCCTTCCATCCTAGGCCTTCTTCCTACATATGTCATTCTACTACTAGAATGATGCTGGCATGACGAGCAAGTTGACGTGGAACTTGTGTTTCTTCCTGAATTTGGAGTAGTGCGCAGAGGCGTGGGTACGTTGTTGCTGGGGTTCAATCTTACAACTATTTTTTGTGTAGTTTGGGTCATTTCGTCCTCTTCGCCAGTGTATGGTCGCTTCGTCCCATGTGGTACTACTTCGTGGTATTGTGTTTAGATCACAGTAGGACCTTCCCTTGTCCTTTGCCTCTTCTCATGTCAGAACCTTGCTACTCCCCTCATAAGACCACTTTCTTCGTTGGCTTCCCTCACATTCTCATTGAAAATTGCACCCATCTACCCCTTATCTTCCCATTCATCTCCCCCCTTTCGCCGTGGTATCCACTTCCTCCGCACACTAGAGCTCTACTACTCAACGTGCATCTTCAGTATACCCTTTTCATAGACAAGCATCTAGACAACAAGAACCTACCTCTGGGTCCATTGAAAAATTCCTTTTTTGCTTCGTTGTAGGACTTGGTAGTGTCGACTATGAATTCAGTGATATATCCCTCTAGGATACTATCCAGCCAGACCTCAACAGCTCGTGATGCTTTGTTGTTAGTTTCCTGTAGCTCCTGGATCAATTCAGCGGTCCAGGATGTCGTCTCTCCTCCTTGGAAATTTGTCTTTTTGTAAGTGAACCGTGACAACCACTTGTACAATATGATGGGAAACTCATCATATGGTAAGGTGGGTCACCAGAACCCTGGAAGGTGGGCCTCCAGAACCCTGCACAAATAATTCGCTAGTACCACAAATAAACTTGCATCCTTTTGATAAATGGGTCATAGATTTTGTGGGGCAAATCAACCCACCTAGGAAGAGAACTGGTACGCAGTACATAATCACAACAACAGACTACTTGATGAGGTGGGTGGAGGCAACACCCATCGTGGATTGCACCGTTGCAACAAGAACAATATTTCTATTTGACAACATCATCATGTGGTTTAGATTCCCAAGGATATTGATGAGTGACCAAGGAAGTCACTTCATCAACCGAACAGTAAGCGCACTGACAGAGGAATTGCAAATGCAACATAATAAAAGTACACCATATCATCCACAGAAAAATGGAATAGTAGAAGCTTTCAATAAGATATTGGAGCATGCACTTACAAAGGTATGTAATGCTAACCATGATGAATGGGACTTGAAGATTCCTGCAGTACTTTGGGCATATCACACCACTTGAAAGAGATTGACAGGGAAAACACAGTTCAAATTAGTATATGGGAAAGAGGCAATCATTCCTATGGAGTACATTGTGCCTAGTCTACGGATTGTAGCAGAAACGAGCATGAATGATAAAGCAGTGCTGGAGGAGTGCACATCTCAGTTGCTACAGCTTGAAGAAGACCTCTTTATAGCAGGTTTCCATCAGCGCGTTGAGAAGGATCGTGAGAAGGCTTGGCATGATCGCCATATAAACAACAAATAGTTTTAGCAAGGGGATTTTGTACTATTGTATGACAGTAAATTATTGAAGCATCTAGGTAAGTTACAGACGCATTGGTTAGGCCCATATCTTGTTAATGCTATTGCTTGTGGAGGTGCAGTGCAGCTGCAACAGTTAGATGGAGCAATGCTACCCAAATTTGTAAATGGTATTCAACCGAAGCCCTACAGGACAGGGTCGGAACCACATGATGCTTGAGGTGTTGTCTAGTAAAAAAAAATAATAGATAGGATCAAGGGAGAATGGAAGGTGCACCATGAGGAGGTGGCTGCACAGGAATAGGAGGTAGTAGCGCAAGTAGAAGGTCATGTTGCGACAGCCGTAGGGATGCAAGTGGACCTCATATAAATAATAAATGAAGACAGTTAATGTAGGTAAATGACGACACTTTTTGACGTGATGTGTAATGATAGTAGATCCAACCAGTGTGTTGGAAGAATCGACGGAGGATTTGGGTATTTAATGAATGATTTAGTCATGATGATTGAATTGATGTGATAATGATGACGTGTGAGTTGAAGTGACACTATAAGAATCCCGCTATGGTTGGAGGACACCATTGTGTAGATTTGAATTACATTAAGTTGTAAAAGCTACTAAGTGGTCAATAGGGTCGTTGAGGAAAACTAAGATGAGTAAGGAATTTGCTTAGGTTGGAAAGGGTGTAAGCTTTGTGAATCGAGAGGAGAGTTGGTATGATATACATAAAACCCATACACCTTTGATATTTCAAGTGAGTGAGATTCATCACTCAAACCAGTCGCAATTGTAGAATAAGTTGCAAGTATGCAGCCTCGCTCATCAACAAAGAGGAAAACACAGAAGCCCATATCCACAGTATCACAAAAGCAATGGACCAAAATGACCAAGAGGGAACATGAAGAGGATATACCACAGAAAAGGCTATCGAGCCCTGAAGTTATGGATTCTACTACTAGAGAAGGGGTTTCTATCAAGGACATCCTTGGCTACACCTCTCCTAGTTGATCTGGGGCGTAGGCCAAGAAACCCATGAAGAATCATAGATGGAACAGAGTTATTTCCCCATTGAACAAAAACTATAGGAATAGGGATTGGGATCGAGTTACGGGAGTCTGAGCTGAGCCTGAATGCAAGGAATGATAAGGTTCTTAGAGATGGAATGGTTTTCAATGTGGCACTTGGGATTCAGAATTTGTAGCTACAGACCATTGTCTTGGATGTCAATAGACTGTCCATCCAGATGCCGGTATCCATGTAGCAAGGGGCCAACCAGGAATTGTCTGATAAACATAAGAGTATGAACAACTAGTATTTGCGGTTGAAGGAATAAGTAGCTGTCGTGCATAAGGAGGTTGAGTAATTGCATCGAACTAAGGAGAAATTTCCCATCTCAAACAAGGCACATGAGGAGCTGCATCAGAGAGTCGTCACCGCAAAGGAAAGGCAACAACACAGTGCACAGTAAGACGTGGCTCAAGGGCGAGCCACAATATTGTGTTGGGGGCCTGTTGGCAGGGGTTTTGGGGTAAGATAGTTGCACAACATCACGGATTTTGCACATGCTCAGAAGACCATTAGAGGAAATTTCAACTCAAAATGGGCCTTTTAACTTTAACTCAAATTCCATGTCATCATGTGTTAGCCAATGAAATTTCTTTAAATTTGAAATACCGTATAGGTCTTAAACACTTTTTTAATATAAATTTGGGGATATGTATCATAAAAAAAACTATTTTTTTTGTTTGTATTTTTGACATATATCCCTGTTTTTTTACTCAAATTTTGATCGAGAGAGCTTGTTGGATGCATAATTAAATTTCGCATCCAATGAGACCCACTCGGCATACTTTTGACGAACCCCATTACCCGAAAAACAAGAAATACCTGAAAAAACATGATGATGACATCATGATCACATTTTTTTTAGGTATTTCTTGTTTTTGGGGTGGTAGGGTCTGCCAAAAGTATGCCGAGTGGGTACTCGTTGGATGCAAAATTTAATTCCGCATCCAACAAGCTCTCACAATCGAAATTTGAGTAAAAACATGGGGAGATATGTCGAGAATACAAACAAAATTAGTTTTTTCTTTTCTTCCTCCAAAATTAATAAATATTATTTTATTATTTTAACTATTATTTTATTAATTTGTCTTAGGAAGCCCATTTTGAGGTGAAATTTCCTCTAATGACCGCGTAAGTGAAATATGGTGCGTAAGGCGGAAGATAGACTATTTTGAATATTTTATGTCACCTTTTGTACTTTTGGACCATATTTTGTGGATATTGGTCATTAGTTGGTAGAATCAGTTTAGAGATAGCTAGAAAATAATCCAAGTAGACCATGAATGTAAAGGCGCAAGCCTATAAATAGAAGAACAATTGTAAATGTAAAAAAAATCCTAGACTGAAATGAGAGCTGGAGACTCAATGGAATTGCTGTCTGTTTTGGATTTGTGATTGGTTGCGCAGAATTAATATGAGAACATGAAGGTTGATATGAAATACTTTTATCTTTTTGTCTCTTTCTGTCTTTTTATTTCTGTGAATCCAATGGTGAATGTGTGCAACATGGATCTATGATGCGATGTTTATTACTTATGAATAATGCTATCTTTCTAGATCTTTTTGTGCATCATCATGGTTATTTATGTGATAAATAAATGATGCAATATTTTTAAGAGAAATAATGAATGGTTCTACCATTGATTAAGTGACTAATTAGATATGATAGATAAGTTGATGAATTGTCGATGCCCATAGTCCTTGTATATTCTACGGAAACTTGGTTCAGTCATCCCTCCCTTGAACATCTCGCGTGAGACTTCATCCGCTTTGCTGGTGTTGCCGTCCTGCCTGGGCCAGTGCTTAGGGAGATTGCGGTAAGCTGAGCATTGACAGAGTGGGAACCCCTGTCGACTAGGTTTTGTTGGTTGGGTGTGCGATAACATGTGACACTTGACATATCATCAAAGTACATGCTAGATAACTTTTGTCAATAAATCATTACACAACTTGTAATTCTTGCTGATACTTCACATGATTCTTCATTTCATGATCATAATATCAATGCATTCACAATTGACCAAATGTCGACATCATTCTCATAGTCAAAATTTACTCATCAATATGTCACATAATCCTTCTTATGTCATATCTCATAAATAATTAATTGCTTCACACATGTCAAGGTCACTTGAAACTGGATTCCCTCAAAGATACATCCTTAAAACGTTTTTAGGTCTCAAATAATTAAATAGTCAAGTCATTCGTCATAGAATTTCCTCAATTAATAGCTTGTTCTAATATCAAAATTCAAGGTAAAAATAGGTTGTTACATACACCCCCACTTCAGGAAACTTCATCCTGGAGTTTTAGAATAAGTATGGATAATGTTTATGTGTTTCCAATGTGTCCAATAGTCACAATACTAGGACTCTATTTATGCTTGATATAATACCATGCTAGTTTACAAAGATATACTAACCCTTATGCCTTAGTATCGAGTCATCATTTCTATTAATTCATAGTGATTTCATTCAATTACTTTTTCTATCCCTAAATAGGGCATTACACACTCCCCCTCTTTAGGAAACTTTGTCTCAAAGTTTAATTCTTATTGTATATTCAATGCTAGTTTCTCTTTCTTTTCATATTCAATTCTTTATCCCATTCTACTATATTTTCATCAAATGATCATTCCCATAAGCACTAGATATGCTACACCATTGACTTTATGTTCCAAATGATAAGATTCGAGCACATTCTCCTTAAGTCCATAATAATATTACGTAATGTAAATCTAGTAATACTTTTCAAGAATAGTCAATATTGACTAGAGTTCCTACAACTTCAAGTGAAGTGAAAGCATCTAGGATATCCAATTCGAACTACAATCTAGGTCACTTCTATAACCACGGAAAATAATTAATCAACCAACAAAATGCTAATTAAGAATGCACCATAGAATTTCAGGTGATCCTTTTTCCAGAGTGATTTCACATTGTAGTGACTCTTTGTTATACATTTATCAACAAACAACATATATACCTATAAATGGCATGTGTCTTCTATGATTGATTATATTTTACTATGCAAAGGAACATCGATGTTTCTTACTACTTCTTAAATACTCTATTGCAAAGAAACATCCAAAACATTCCAATAGAATCTAACTATTTCCATCTGGTTCATATATATATATATATATATATGCTTTATTAAGAATTGGAAAAATCCTTTAGCTATCCTATCATCCTAAATGAGAATATAAAACACCATATAATATTTAGTGAAATATAAATTTGTAAGTCACCATCGAGCTCCCAAGGACAAAGACATGATGGAAGAAGAAAGAGCTTAAGAAGAATCATGATATGATCAAGCCATAGAAAGCAGTAGATCGACCTTGAGAGATGAAGACCATATTGGGAACGAAATATCATCCAAGATGAATAAAAGTATGGTAATACTTCCAAATAAAGTAATATTCCTCAGACACACTCTATTTATGTAACACTATGGAGTGACATCATTGATGCAAATCGTTCCAGCTATGAAGAAGTAGTCGACAAGAAATGAAGGAGACTATGATCAAAGAGTACAAATTGATCATGATGTCTAGGATGCGGTTCCTAGACCTGAAGTGAAGTCCTTAGTGTCATCCATGCATATCTATAATATCAAGCATGTAGCTGATAGCAGCATCGAGAAATACAAAGAAGGGTCCGTGGTTTCTCTCAAGAGGGAGCAGTTCATGGAAAGACATGTTCCATTTACCAGACATGCTTCTCTAGTGAATTAGAAGTGCATATCAAGTAGAGAACCACATGTGCACACAAGGATTTGTATGAGCTCAGAAAGAACCCATGCGATATCACATATAGTTACATGAGGAGATCAAAGGTCCAATAGAGTGATGGAGATCTCAACCTTTGCTACAAGGTTGTATGTGGACTCGTACATAGGATGACAAGATCACATATGGGTGTAAGAGTATATTTTGACAAAGTTAGAGATAAAGGATCCTGGTATCCAGTGACCTTGAGAGATGACATAGATGGATACATATAATATCAGTAGCATAGCAAGCTACCTATCACTCTAGAACATAATGTTTTGATGCAAAGGATATAAGATGTAGAGGAAGGATGGTACTCCACTTTAGAGGGAGTGACTGTAGAAGATATCATAGTTCTAGAGTATTGACAATGTAGGACAGGATGGATAACTTCCTAATGAGATTATTATTTACCAAGAGTAAATTGTATTCCAACATTTACTTCAAGGTTGAGGGAAAAATACCGGTGATGCTTCTTCTATATGTTGATGACATGCTTCTGACAGGAGAGGATGAAATCATTTTAGATGCAAATAGGAAGCTTGCCACTAATTTCCATATGAAATACTTAGGGATGTGTTGCAGCTGCAACTATTTCCCAAAAAATAATTATTTTTAGGGTCCCCCCTTTTTATTTTAATATCTAGATGGCCTAGGAATGTTTTATTTCTACCAAGGTTCGCCCAGGGCTCAACTGTTTTTTGAAAAAACTTAGTCTTTTTGCATACCCATATCGGATGCTTAGTTGACTAGTCTTGCGATACAATGGAGGCATAGTCCACTATCTTTTTGATGTATTTATCAAAAGACTTTGAAAGTTTAACCCACTGTATCAGGAGTTAGCTTGTCTACAATCTTAGAGATAGTTGGTCGATGTTCCGACATTTCAATGTAAAGCAGATCCGATGAATTAGGTGTCTGTTCGACTATATTTTCTGATGTCCGGTTAAGTTGGTGATCTCGCCCTTGGTTATGTTTTTCAGAATGCACCAAAAGTTTTAGTTTTTTTTCCATTCGATGTTGTAGAGAGTTAGTGTTGATTCGATCCAGAGCTTCATGTTGTTCCCATCGATACTGAAGAAGTTAGTCTCCCCGATTTCTGATGTAACTTTCCCATTCAATGACTGGGTAAGTAGAGTTGTTCCCATTCGACGTTGCAAATGCTTTCAAGACTATAGGTCCGGTGTTTGGTTAAAATATTTTCCCACTAATGTTATTTTTCACTCTGGGTCGAGGTTTATAAAGTCATTTTTGAGCCTGTGACTTGTCATTCTCACCATGGAGCTTTCTAGTCCTTCGCACGCAGTTGTCAATCTCCTCTATTCCCGCAGCAGTCAACTCTTGTCTAGGTCGCTTGTCACTTCGTTTCCAGGTAGGATTCACTCGTAATTTTATTTTATTCTTGGTTTTTGTTGTTTTAATCCGCTAGGGTGGATAGGGTTAGGTTTTTCGCGGTAGGGTAAGGTTTTACACATTTTTGTGGTTTCCTGCAGTGAATTTCCTTTACTTAGGATGCGGCCTGTTTATTTGTGAGTGTTTTCATGTTTGGTCAGTTAGGTTTTTCCACCCAGCCTCTATGTAGCCATGAGTACACCTGTGACAGTTTTGTGGAAGGTTAGGGCACGGTACAGATGATCGTTTCACTGTCTACACCACCCTATTCTTGATTGCTCCATTTTAATCCTAGGGTTAGACAGTCGTGTCCTCTTTGACAGTATGTTTCCATGGGATACAGGAGGGCTACGTAACTATAAGGGTTTGATGATTTTTTGTTTCGAGCAGACATGCGGTATGATTCATTCCTCAATCGAGATGCACATATAGATTTTTTAGGAGGCTAGAAGAGGTTAGGGTTTTAAGCTAGCGGAGTTTTAACAAGTTTGGGGCCAGAGGGATTTTTTTTTTGCAGGTTCTCCTTTTTTAGAGTCTCTCACTTAGAAAGGTTGTGGGTGTTAATAACATTTTTCAATATGCATATTGATCAAATGGTGAGATTTGGTTGTTTTATTGTTTTCTCACCACATCAATTGCTAGAGATAAATAGACTGATATTCTATTGTATAATGGCTACGTGTAAATTGTCAACACAACAATATGCTGTGAAAATAGAAAAAGAAATCCCAAGCAGCTGAAGAGAACCTGAAGTGGAGGTGATAACTAGAGTGGAAGTCATCTATGAAGATACTAAAGCTATAACTGGAATTGAGCTAGAATATAAATGGGGAAAGGTATATCGGATGATTTCAAGCGAGAGTGTTCCAGATGCTGGTTTTGAAGACATGCCCATATATGCGAACATTGAAAGATCGACCCTTATGAAAGTGGCTGCCAGACCTGAGTTGTTCCCATGCACAGATGTGATAGGGTGGATTCTTCCTAGGGTAGATGTAACAAGGATGATATTGGCCAATACCGCGGAGTAGGGTTATGTTGCATATAGCCCAGATTATGTATCTATGGTGTATAAATTACCAACAACACAAACTTATCTTACTGAAAGTTGGTTAAAGGAGCTGAATTTAGACATGGTGGAAATAGTCAAGAAGATGATGATACCAGGAAAAAAATTATGTACAAGGCCTTCTCGAGAGTATAAAACATCAACTCTATGTAATCCATATAGGTTCATTTCTTTGACACTGAACAAATGTTTTGGAAGAGCTAATGGAAAAAGTTTTAAAATGGGTTGGATACCAGTTATCTATTTTGGTGCTACACAAGGTACAATTTTTAACTGGGTAAGTATAGTATCCAACAATCTGTCATCTTGTATAAGCATAGCATTGGGAGGAGTGTCCCAAAAGAAGTCAGAATTTTAAATGAGTTCTATTTTGATTGATTGCATTTTGTGCACTCAACCTTTCCTAGACTTCAAGTGCCATTGGGATAAGGACCGAGCTCCAATGTATGTGACCTATAAATTATTCTAGGCCCACAAATATTACAACCATTATAAGGAGCTTTCTGATCATTTCATTATGCCATTATATACTTTGATTTTCTTGGTCGAAAGAAATTGTATGTTAGAAGAATTTTTCAAAGTTGTGCAAGAAGATGAAAGCTATTATCTCACAGAAGAAGGCCTATATTTAAGAATGTATGGTGGTTCGAGAGCCCCTTTTCTTCTACCGAAGTATGCCACAGACTATGTAATTCACAAGGAGACTGGAGACAGTTATACATTGATGGGATTGGAAATTTCCTTTCTGAGCAGAAGAAGGCAGTATATCCTGTAGTGCCCTTTTTTGTTGGAAGTTACAAATTTTCCATGGTAAAGAATGCATCAGAGTTTGTCAATGAATTAGAGTATTTTTACTTCGGTGAAATGAATTTCCATAGGAATGAATTTGAGGGCAAAGTTGCTGATTATTGCACAGAAGCTGGAGTACATTTCAAATATACAAATTTCTGGGATAAGGATGAAGAGTCTTTCCAAAATGCTAAGAACATAATAGCTTTCAGGAAAATATTCAAGTAGAAGATAGCTACTGTTGGTGGTAAAGGAAAAGGTACTGAGAAGCAGAAAAGGCAAGAAGAAGAAGAAGCAAAAAAGAGGCAAGAAGAAGCTAACAGACTAGTACAGGAGGCAGAGAACGGGTTGAGAACATAAGAAGAAGAAAATAAAAGAGGAGCTGAAGACGAAGCAAAGAAGATTGAAGAAGAAAAGAAAAGAAAAGAAAAAAAGAATATGAAATACAGAAAAAGTAGGCAGAAAGTAAAGGGTTCATATTAGAAGATGTCCAAAAGAAAAAACAGCCAGCAGAAAAGGCAAGTGAAGGATTGAGAGAAGAAACCCAAGAAGAACAAGACCTTATTGATCAAGGACAGGTTCAGTCTGGTATTGATCCATTAGAGCCTGTTGTTCCTTCTAATAGTGCAGTAGGATAAGGTTCAGTTTCAATTTTTGGAGTTGAGTTAATTCCTTTCATCCCTTCTCAAGGGGAGGAGGTGCCGGATTTTAACACTATCTTTTACGAGAAGGAAACAAAGAGAATTTTGAAAATAATCAAGAAGAAAGTGGACACTAGGGTAAGCCAGGAGTGATGGTGAATGATAAGACATTGATTCATGGTACATACAAATATCCATAATTAATAGTGATGGATAATGTGGACAGAATCATGGCAGACCTAGAAGAGTCTCATAAAAGGGTCACATAGTTGAAAGAGACATTGAATAAAGAAAGGAGTGAAAGTCAGAGTTTGAAAAGGAAGTATGGGGATATGATTAGTGAAGTTAATTTATCAAAGGCAGAGTGTCAGACTCTACAGACTGATAAAGATTCTTTGGTAATATCTACAAGTAATATAGAAAAAGAAAACTAGGCCACCTTGGTAGAGTTTGAGAAATTGCAACAAAGATATCAAATGTTGGAAGCTGAATGAGATAATATTAGGCTATCAGTTGAAGAGTTAAATAAGGGAAAGAGAGATTTAGAAGGTAAAGTGAAAGAGATGTAAGTGCAAAATACCACAGCAGAGGGGAAAGCTGAGTTGTACGAAAGTTAGATAGCAGCCTTGGAGGAACAAAAGAATTCACTAGCAGATTCACTGAAGACAACTATGGAGTAGATTGTTGATATTAAGCCTTTAAAGAAGCATGCCCTTATGCTCCGAAAGAAGATTCATCAAATCCAGCTGTAGATGGTGGAAGAAATATTTAAAGTTCAACAGATAGACATCAAATTAGAAGAAATTGTAAATACAACTTCTTATTTTTTGGATAGGACAAAGGATATCTTAGAAACTCTATGGGGAACGATGACATGGGTAGAAACAAACAAGAAATCTCTTGTAGATATATCTGTTAAAGATCTGGAGATGATCAAGCTGGAATATGAGCTGATCGAATTCGCTAGCGAAGCAGCAAAAGAACTAAAAAAGATAGTTAAGAAATCAAAGGATGCATGTATTGAATTCTATAGAAGAGTGCTCCTAACTTATAATCGGTATCAGATCTCTGCTGCAAAGAGATTGGAAGTGCTGCTACAAAGATATTAGAAGTGCTATGCTTAATTCCTTCCAGGATACTGGGTGTAAAATCCCAGGATGCTAAACATGAAATTACTATCAAATTTCTCGAACCTTCTGGTTTTGAGAATATAGCAGCAGAGGCAAATGGATTGAGACAGTTTATGAACGAGCAGGTTGGACCCTCTTAGTTGGACTGTCTAGCATTTTGATAAATAAAGTAATATTTTGTATTTATCTTTTTTTTCATAAGCTAGAAGACAAAATTTTGCAGAGGAAAGGTTGGGGAAGCCCAAAAGGCAACGAGGGCAGCCCAAGAGTTTTTACTTTTTGTATAAATATAGGAAAAATTTATGTATCAAAAGGAACTTTTTCAGACTATCTTTGTGCAAAATTATTGTAAGAAGAACTATTTCATCTTACAATAAAGAGTGATACTTTCAGCTGGAGAAAGTGCTGTGGGGTTTCAAATGTTTGATGTGGACTTGTTGGATGAGAACTATTTATGTTTCAGCTTGTTTCCATGAACTGTGAGATCGTTCTAACTTATGAATTCTTTCATGTTATGAATGTACTCTTGTTTATTCCTGTGAAACTTACACAATCATATTTGAGTAATGAATGTTTTAATTAACAATGAGCTATCTTTTTGTTTATCTGTCTATTGATATTCATGTATTCATAAATATTAACAGTTATCTGTAGTGTTCTTTATGCATGTTATACAATACACTAGTTAGCATTAATTACAGTATTGCTCACTAGGGATAGGTTAGTGAGTCTTATTCATTTTATTTTGTTTATGGTTTAGAAGCAAGAGCGGTAAGACGAGAGGTAAGAACCTGCGCATCACATTGTGACACTCCTTGTTATATTTATCATTTGCATTTAGTTAGACACTTGCATATCATACATAAATATAAAACTAAAAAATACACCTAAATGGTGCACCAGGTTGAAACCGGTAAAGCATTTTAACCATTACTTGACCTACAGTAGCTGGACCGTAAACTAGACGGATTCCCCATTGTACCAAACAATAACGAGCTAATTGGGAACGTTTATTAGGGAGAATCCCTACTGTTGTTACCTGCGATTTTCTAGGATTCAATAGTTTTGGTTCTAGAAGGAGGGCCACCAGTGCATGGTTGGCTGAGGAAGTCTACTTTCTCAAGATTACTCCACCGGTGACAGTTCTGAAACCAGTTTGCCTCAGAAACCCACTCCTGAAGAAAAAGGAAAGGGGTATCTCTATCTTATTGACAACAAATTGGTAGAATATTTAAGGAGGATTACCAGGGCATATGTGAAAAAGATTGGAGGGTTACCTATTATCCCTTAACTACTTAGAAGAGAGTATCAGAAGAAGGACCGTCCTCAATTGGAAGATTCGGTGTTGGTAGAAGATCTTGAAGAGTTGGTAGAAACATCCTTACAAGAATTTGTCCAACCTTTGAATCAGTTGGGGCCAGATTCCCCTCACTGTTCACCTTTTCAAACCCTTGTTCAGTCTCCACCTCATACTCCTCTCAGAATCATGGCCAATCCAAATGCAAATCATCAACCTCCACAGCCTGCTTCGAGAGCTAGATATCCTTTAAACCTGACATCTTTGTTGCATGATATGCCTCAGATTTTTGACAAAACTTTACCCAATTTTGAACCCAGTGAAGGAATTCTTGTGGATGATCACTTGTAGAGTTTTTATCTGGATTTAGAAGGTATACAAGCAATAGAACATGAAGATGTAGTTTGCAGATTATTCCTGCATACCCTGAAAGGGAAATCAACTTCATTGTACTTTTCCCTACCGACAAAATCAATCATAAATTAAAATATTTTTGAGAGACATTTCAGAAGCAAATACGGAATCCAGAAAACTCACACAGCTTTAATGAAAGGATTGATTGCCTTAAAGAAACAAAAGAAAGAGAGGGTACATAATTTTACTCAGAGGTTTGCTGCATACCTAAATAACTTCAGTGTAGCTGATAAACCATCTAAGCATGCTCTAATTGATTATTATACCTCATCCCTTGAGCCTAATTTAGCCATGTTTTCCAAGAGATCAGTTAGGCCCACTTTGGTAGATACTTATGAAGAAGCTGAGAAGGTAGAGGAAGAATTGGAGAGTATAGAACACTATCCTACATAGTGAGATGAAAGAACTTATAGAAACAAAAATACCCTATTATTAACTAAACTAAGGATGAATGATCACAGGAGTTAGATGGGATGGTCAAGATGATGCAAAAGTTATCAAACAGGGTGATTGATTTAGAAAAAGAAAAGGAGGCTTACAAACAATACAAGCCTTATTATAAAAAAAGAGAAGACAACAATCAACCTAAACCTCCTCCACACAACCCTTCAGCAATGAATTTGATCGATGTAGGAATGGATAAATTTTGCACTTTCCATCAACAACCTCATTCTGAGAAAGTTTTCCCATAGTGGATTAATTCTATGACATTAGTAATGAACCAATTATTGGATTCCAAGTTGACAGAAACTGAGGAAAAAGGGAAAGATCATGAACCCATAGAAACACAAGAGGAAGACACCTTGGTTTTGTGGGACTGTGTGTCTATGTTCAACATAAAAGATGAAGATCTCACTAACAAAGTAGAAACATCAAAGACAAATGTCACAACAAGAAGTCAGAATCCATTAAAAGAAGATAACTTGATACTTCCAAAGATCAAGAAACTCCAAGAAAACATGAAGAAAATGAAGAATAATACTTCAATTGTTAACATACCTGAGTTCATCATTTCAAACCAGAACCCAAACAAAGTCAATACACCTATAAAGCCTATTGAAAATAAAATTGAAAATGTCAAGAAGAATCGGGATGAACATGAAATGGGATATGATATTGTGGAAGACATTAAAAAGGCTAACTCAAATATCTCATTGTTTGAAATGTGCAATCTACCTTAGGAAAAGGAAAATATTTTGAAAGTGCTTAAGACACCCGAGAAGGAGCCTCCCATTCACAACCAACCTGAGGAAGAGATTGGTGAGGCGAGCTTAGGAGGAAAATCTAAGTATAAAACTCTATCATTTCTTCTAACCTTTGAGATTTTCAACTATAATGTGCATAAGTGTTTAGTGGAATCAGAAGAATCAGTCAATGTCATGCCACTTTCAGTTTGAAATCAAATCAAAGGTCAACCTAAACCAACTACTAGCCAAGTTCTTCAATTAGACAGAACAACAGTGAAAGTAATAGGATAAATGGAAGATGTTCTGATTCGTTTATCCGCAAATGAGAGGGTGTGTCAGTACATAGACATTGTCGTAGCAGATATTCCTGATGCTTATGGTTTGGTTTTGAGTTGGGATTGGTCAGCAAGGTTAGAAGGATATTTTGCATCAGACTAGTCACATTTGTGGTTTCCTTTTAAAGGATGTCAAAATTAGATAAAGGTGTTAAAAGAGCCTCAAATGAATTATAATGTGACTCAGTTAGAGGGAAAAAATGAACCAGTAAACTCTGTGTTGGGAAATTATTTTCTTGAACTGGAACTGAGAAATTAACAAGCTAAAGAAGCTAACAGTATATGTGATATCTATCCTAATCTCCTTCGATTTTCATGGGCTGATGAGTTTGATTGTAACATAGTAGATTTAGTTTCAGATGTAGTTAGCAACTCAAATTCAGTAGGAGTAGAAATTTTTTGGATTCTTTATTTCGATGGTTCTGAAACATGGAAGGATCAGGAGCTAGTTGTGTCCTGCTTGATAATAAATAAAAAAACATTTACTGTTATGTAGATTAGAATTTGAATGCACAAATAAAATAGCTGAATACGAAGCATTAGTTCATGGACTTAAAAAAGTGATAGAATTAAAAGTAAAAAATCTGAAAGTATATGGAGATTTTGAAATCTTTGTTATACAAATTCAGAACAAAATTAATTGCATATCACTACATTTGAAGGCTTGCGAAAATGAAGTTTGGGATTTATGGATAAATTTTCATGCATTAAATATTTCTTCAATTCCTAGAGAAAAAAATGCAGCAGCTGATTTGTTAGCTACATCAGCTGCAAGGTTGGTACCTACGAATAATGGATGTTCGATTGAATTGATTTTCAGGCCTTCTATTCCATATAACATCACTAATATGAGGGTGTTCAATGATGATCAACAAAAATTAGAATGCTTAACAAATAATGATACATTTAAGGGAGCCATAATAGATGACGAAGAACATCAAGCGGAATTACAGTACGGAAATTTCATTCCAAAAGGAGTTAGAACTTTGGAATAGATGTTTGATTTAGACAACAAGTTCAAAAATCCAAAAAATGTCAAGACTCATAGCTCATCTTTACAATTTGAGCTGATAAATCTAGGGACAGAAGCTAAACCCAAATATGTGAATTTGGGGAACTGTTGTTCACCCGGTGAGAGGAGTAAATTCATCAACTTATTCAGACAATATAAGGATGTATTTTCTTGGACTTACGAAGACCTAAAGACATATGACACTAAAATTATACAACATGTGATTCCAATCGAGGTTGGAGTCAAACCTTATCAGCAGCCTCTTAGAAAAATGCATCCAAAGCTAGAATCCCTAATTCAGAGTGAAGTAAAAAAATTGATAGATGCTAAAATCATATTTAAAGTCATACATTCATAATGGGTCTAAAATTTGGTACCAGTGCGGAAAAAGTATGGAGAGATAAGACTTTGTGTCAATTTTAGAAATCTTAATCGTGCATCAGATAAAGATAATTATCTTGTCCCTTCCATGGAACAAATACTACAAATGGTATCAGGTTCCAAACTATTCTCTCTATTAGATGGATTCTTTGGTTATAATCAAGTATTAGTAGAAGAAGAGGACAAGCTGAAGACCACTTTCAGAACCAAGTGGGGAACTTTTGCATATAGGAGGATTCCCTTTGGACTTATCAATGCTAGAGAAACTTTCTAGAGAGCTATGGATATAGCTTTCTGCGGTCTGATTGGTCGTAGTGTTGTTGTCTGTCTAGATGATGTTACAATATTTTCAAAGAACAGAGAAGAGCATGCATTTCATTTGAAACATATTTTTGAGCACTGCAGGAAATATGGCATTTCTTTAAATCCTAAGAAATGTGTGTTCGTAGTCACAGAAGGAAAGCTACTGGGTCATGTCATTTCTAAAAAAGGGCTCTTCATAGACCTAGAAATGATTAAAGCCATCGAACAGATCCCTGTACCCCATAATAAAAAAGGTATGCAATCTTTTATGGGGACAATCAATTTTGTGCGAAGGTTTGTACTAGACTTTGCTCAAATCGTCAAACCTTTACAGCAAATGGTCAAGCAGAGTGTGTAGTTCAAATGGAATGATTTGGAGAAGAATGCATTCAACAAGATAAAAGCATATGTTGCTCATGCACCATCACACAAAATTCCAAATTTTGAAAAGGATTTTATTCTGTACACTTTCGCTTCTGATGATTCATTAGCAGCTGTGCTTACACAAAAAGAAGATGGGGAAGATGAGTACCCCATATCATTTATGAGCATTGGTTTGCAAGGGGATGAATTGAACTATCCCACAGTTGATAAACAAGCTTATGTAGTTTTCAAGGCAGGAAAGAAATTCGGGCCATACATACTTAAGAATCACACTAAAGCAATAGTCCCACACCCAACAGTACGATCCATTTTTGTACAAAAGGAACTGGAAGAAAGAAGAGGTAATCGGGTGACTGCTTTGCAAGAATATGATCTTGAATTTAAGCCAGCAACCATAATTAAAGGACAAGGAATCTGTAAGTTGATAGCTGAAAGTCAAAATAATGAAGATCACAGCTGGGATAATGAAGATGAATTATACATGGTGGATGTATGTCCTCTATTCATAGCTCCAGACTCCTGGTATCAGGATCTAGTTCATTATCTTCAAGAAGGATATTTTCCAGAGCATTGGAGTCCCAAGCAAAGAAGAGCAATACGCCTGAAATCATCCTTATATCAGATTATTGATGGAGTGTTGTTTAGAAAGAACTATGATGGAGTCTTTCTCAGATGCTTGGAACAAGAAGATGCAAAGAAGATTGTAGAAGAATTACATGATGGACCTACTGAAGGTCACTTCTCAGGGGACACAACATCACATAAGATTCTCAGAGCTAGATATTATTGGCCAACATTCTTTAGACATGCTCATGCTCATGTTAGAAAATTTGACACTTGCCAAAGGTGCATTGGGAGACAAATCAAAGAAACAGGACCATTGAAACTAGTGATTACCTCGGAACTATTTGAATAATGGGGAATCGACATTATCGAAGAAATCAATCCAAATTCCTCATTGCAGCATAAGTGTATTCTGACGGCAACTGATTATTTCACTAGATGGGTAGAGGCCATTCCGTTATGAAAAGTAAACGAGGATGCAGTTATGGATTTATTGCAGAACCACATTATCACCAGGTTTGGGGTTCCAATTTCCCTAGTTTTTTATAATGCTTCTTATTTTTCATCTATTAGATGAAATGCATTTGCTAATGAAAGAGGAATTAAGCTACACTATTCTGCAAACTACTACCCACAAGGAAATGGTTTGGCAGAATCCACAAATAAAAATATGATTAGAATTTTAAAGAAAACAGTGATAGAAAATCAAAGGAGCTAGCATCTAGCTTTACCTAATTCCCTCTAGGTTGATAGAGTCACACCCGAGAATTTGTTAGGTGTGTAACCCTATACTATTGTTTATCGAAAAGAAGTTGTCCTCCCTCCTAATATTTTGTTTCCATCTTCCACACTAGCCCAATACTCTAGTGGTACTGATAATGAAATTCTACAAATCCAAATTTATAACTTGCTGAAGT
Organism: Pseudotsuga menziesii; assembly: GCA_001517045.1. Lineage (NCBI taxonomy): Eukaryota > Viridiplantae > Streptophyta > Pinopsida > Pinales > Pinaceae > Pseudotsuga > Pseudotsuga menziesii. Next base: position 138,060 of record LPNX011062002.1, on the reverse strand, counting down.
TAGAAGAGTCTAGGTCCAAATCCCAGGAAAGGTTTAAGCACCAACAAGAAATTGTGAAGCCTTGGTTTGACAAACACAAAGTTGGGAACAAGGAATTCGAAGTAGGTGATCTGGTTCTTAAGTGGGATCACCCGCATGATGAGAAGGGAAAGCACACTAAATTTCAGCAACTATGGGTAGGCCCTTTTTAGTTTGTGGTAAATATAGGCCCCTCAACTTACAAACTGTGATACTTATAGGGGTGGGAGGAGAACTTACCAGTAAATGGTTTAGTTCTCAAGCCTTATTTTTATTAATGGTTTTTAATTTTGTTTTCTTGTACATAAATAAATGATTTGATTTGTTTTGTTTACTTTAGATTAGTTTTAGTTGTTTTTCTTTACTTACTTAGAGTTTGATTGCTTGTAAATCTTGGTTTGTTATGTTTCAATAAATCGGCATGACTTTTGGTTTTTGGAGTTCATCAGAGTTCTGGATAAACTAAAATCTTTGATCAAAGACTACCTACTATTTATTCATACAGTGTTTAAAGATTCTTCAAGACTAACGGATTTTATAAATGGTTATGAACACATTGAAGTCTTGCTTAATCCCTGTGAAATAACTAAGGATAGAAAAGTCTAGAGTAGTATTTTGAGGCTCCATTCATCGCACATTAAAAGCTATCCTAGGGGGTAACAACAAAAGACCCATAGAAAGGAAGCAAGGTAAGCAGTGTATTATATTTAAGTGATCACATGCCATAAATTAAAAGCCAAAAGTCTAACAAGATTCAACATATCCTAAAAGGAAAATATGTTTCAAAAACACATTCTGAACCAAATCAGTATGAATGGGATTTCCAAATTTCTTCTCCGTCCGTGAGTTAAAATTAAAATATCTCTCACACAAAAGGACATTATGGATAGAGGAGCCTGAATTAAAATTCAGAAAGAAAGCAATCAGGAGGACTCAAAAGGACAAAAGTCCAAAAGCACCAAAAAGTGCAAATTGGCATGGGAATGAGGAAAAAACGGATATATATGTTTACCATATGTTACGATCCTGTGGTGTCTAAGTTGGAAGCCACCCAAAGGCAGAGGTAAAAAAAAATCATATCTTCAGCCTCAGAAGAGTTATCCAGACTTTGAAATCCTCGTTCCCCTTCTTAAAATTGGATTATCATCAATGATTAAAGTTCATAAATCTTGCATTTTAGGAATCCAGATATTTTGAAGAAACCTAGTAAAATGATATCATCAAAACAGTCTATTGTATCAAAAAATAAGTTGTTCATAGATCTGTGTCTGCCAGGTAGTCACCAATTATTGCAGCTGCAACTATTCCCCCCCCAAAAAATTATTTTTAGGGTCCCACCTTTTTATTTTAATATCTAGATGGCCTAGGAAGGTTTTATTTCTACCAAGGTTCGCCCAGGGCACAACTGTTTTTTGAAAAAACTTATTCTCTTTGCATGCCCATATCAGATGCTTAGTTGACTAGTCTTCTGAAACAACAGATGCATAGTCCACTATATTTCCGATGTATTTATCAGAAGCCTTCCGAAGTTTGACCCGTTGTATCAGGAGTCAGCTTGTCTACGATCTCAGGATGGTTGGCTGATGTTTTGACGTTTCAGTATAAATCAGATCCAATGAATCGGGTGTCTGTTCGACTATCTTTTTCCAATGTCCGGTTAAGTGGGCAATCTAGCCATCGGTTTCGTTTTTCGGAATGAACCAAAAGTTTTAGTTTGTCCGCCATCCAACGTTGCGGACAATTAGTGTTGAGTCGATCTGGAGCTTCATGTTGTTCCTGTCAATACCGAAGAAGTTAGTCTCCCTTATTTTCTATGTAACTTTCCCATCCGATTACTGGGTAAGTAGAGTTGTTCCCATCTGACGTTGCGGAATATTTCAAGACTATAGGTCTGGTGTTTGGTTTTCACTCCTAGTGGAGGTTTATAAAGCTATTTTTGAACCCGTGACTTGTCATTCTCACCATGGAGCTTTCCAGTGCTTAGCGTGCAGCTGTCAATATCCTCTATGCCTGCGGTAGTTAGCTCTTGTCCAAGTCGCTCGTCACTTTGTTTCCAAGTACGATTCACTCATAATTTTATTTTATGCTTTGCTTTTGTTGTTTTAAACCCCCAGGGTGGATAGGGTTAGGTTTTCCATGGTAGGGTAAGGTTTTACAGATTTTTGTGGTTTCCTGTAGTGAATTTCCTTTACTTAGGATGTGGCCTGCTTATTTGTGAGCAGAGTTCAACTAATTTTGGGGAAACAGTTAGTTAGACAAAAATACTGTTTTATTAATAAAGCATGATTGTATTTTGGGCTGATAGTGTCTATTTTTAGATGTAATTGAATGGATTAAAATAGAAAGAAATCCTTTTGACTAAAAGTTCAGAGTCAATCAATGGTTGAATCAAGAATTATAAAATCATAAAATCTTATAAAATCATGAACCCAAGTTGTGCTGGTGGGGATCGATCCTAGAGGGAGTTTCTTAGTTACAGAAATGATCAAGGTTGTGTGCAGCTCGATGATTCAAAGAAGAAGAGATTAGATATAGAGAGAGAGAGAGCATGAGAGGAGAGAAGAATGTACAAATTGTAAATAATATATGAAGAAGAGTCTACAAGCTGAGTGTTGAAACCAAAGCTGCTAAACTAGTTCTCATGCCATATGAAGAGAACCTTTGTGGTTTTTTCTAGATGGGTTTCCACATTATATCTTGTCTTTTTGTATCGTTGATTTTTATGTTTATGTCAAATGCATGTCTTCCATGAATGAGTTGATTTGAATATATCACACAACCTCTATTACGAATAAACTTATATATATACTTGTCGCACATCTAATAGGTTAAATATGTGCTAATGCTTTATGTTAATTACTACAATTTCTGGCGATGGATTAGTAGATAGTTACCTTAAAAGAATGAATGAAAAAATAAGTATAATTCTAGGTTTTGGTCGAGTGATTTGATAGAAATGTAAGGGATAAATCCCTAAGATAACTGCAGAAACCCGGTTCTGGAAGTCACCATAATATATATCGGATGAGGCCTCATCTGCATCGCATGTGTTATCAACAAAATCCTGCTCTATTAGGCTAATATCTTGATATTTATTGACGAACAAGGAATATGAACCTAGGTAGACTGAAAGTATGCCAACTAATGGTTCCATTGTCGAGACCTGAATCGTTCTAGTAGGGCTATGCTTTGGCACCCGACGAAGCCAGATATTCAATATTGGGTTGATTATAAGGGACTCGAGTTTGTATAGGAAGAGGGTAAATGATCATGACTAAGTCCGATAGAGTGGTTGGAGTGATACCTTTACACATATATCCATGAGTTTTTCTTTAGATAATTTCCCATTTTGTTGCACGAGTGGTTTTTAAATCTTGCAACATAGAAGAAAAAATTTCAAGGTGGAGAACCAACAGAGTGGAGTCCTGAGCTGATCCAACGACTGAAAAGTGTTAGCAACCCTATATCTAGGGTTTTCAACTTCTGCGTTGACAATATTTTGGAAGGATATATTACAAAAATCACAATTGATACTATAATATCGTATCACTAATACATAATATAAAAATTGCAATGGTTTTCGTTGTTAGTTCCATGTTTTGTCATCTCAATCCCACAATAATGGTCGCGACATTTCATGGTACTTATTTCATGGATCTCATGATGAAATTGATAAGCCATCGATATAGAACCGAAAACTAGCTGCCACGTGTCTTCTGTACGGTGGCATTGAAATTATTTTTTTAGAATCCATTTTCTACATTTCGTCGCTCTATCGACAAAGTTTTTGTCCCTATAACGACAAAAATATGGCTAAAAAAAGATAGAAAAAATCTAGTTTCCACCCAAAACCATGGAACACTTTCGACGAACGTTTGTCTCTCTATCGAAAAATTCTAGAATTTGAACAGAAATTTCTTCCACACAAAACTGTGGAAAACCAATCTCTATCGACGTAATTTGCGATGGTTTTTCGTTGTTATTTCCATGTTTGGTCGCCTCAATTGCGACAATAATGGCCGCGATGTTTCGTGGCACTTATTTCGTCTCTATAACAACAAAATTTATAATCCATCGATATAGAGACAAAAACTTTCCCCCACGTGTCTTCTATATGGTGGCCTTGAAATTGATTTTTTTAATTCATTTTCTACATTTCGTGGCTCTATCGACAAAAGTATCGTCCCTATAACAACGAAAATATTGCCAAAAACTGCTGGGAAAATTTGTGATTCCACGCAAAATCGTGAAACAGTTTCAATGAACGTTTGTCTCTCTATCAACAAATTCTAGAATTTGAACAAAAATTTCTTCCATGCAAAACCGTGGAAAACCGATCTTTATCAATTGAATCTACAAGTTGAACGACAATTGTTGCATGAAACTGCGTTGCTATAGAGACAATATTCATGGAAAGCCACCTACGGTTTCGACAATTTTGTAATACCGACGAAGAAAGTTTGTCGATATTGCGACGAAACCTCAAGGTTTAAAAAAAATTAAAAAACTGTGGAAAGGCACATTCCTTTCCATGGTTTTGGATCTTCAAAAAGTGCTTGTGATTGATGTGTAGTCTCGTGGACCTTTTAATTATGTTTTAGACCAGATTTAATCAACGCTACAGAGAAGATTTCCATAAGGTAATTCCGAGCCACAAACTGGGGCAAACCTATCCTGTGATTTGATTTTTTAGGGATGAGTTTAATACATGTAAATGACATAAATTTTCAGATCTTATAAAACATAAAATGAAAGACGAATTAAGATTTAAAATGGCATAAAAGCTGTGATTAGTGCTTAACAAATCCAAGTTAGGCAGATGGGATCAATTGTGGATCTCATGGAGGCTTTAATGAAAAATGTTACATTCCTCCTTCCTTCCATCATCATTTTGGGAGAAGATGGAGAAGTCTACATGCCAGGCCCCAGGATACTTGTGCAGAGAAAATCATGCATGCTTTTTCACTACACCACAGAGATTAAGGTTGGAAAAACATATTTTCAATTTTTTCAAACTTGAATCCTCATTCTACCTACTTAGTTAGAGGGGGGGATTTTTTCCCATGTGGTTTTTCCCCGATAACTTGTATTAAGAAGTTACCTTGATTTAGTTGTAATAGGTCACCTATGGTATTACTTACCAGGGACAACAAATTGTCCAAGTTAGCATTCAGGGGGTGTGTTAGGATTATATTCCTCCCTTATCCAATTTGGTCAATCATGTCTAAATTAGGAGTCTTTTCAGTCTATATTTAGTCACTAGCATCATTGGGTCCACTTGGCCTGATTGGGATACATGTCCTGGTTACTAGAGTGTAGGGAACACTAGTTGAGGCTAACTTCCATTGACTTCACTTGCATGCATCAATTTAGGATCCTCCTAGACCAATCCCTACAATTTAGGAGCGACTAGGAGTGCAGGAACCAACCTCCTTTAGTTGAGTTTAGTTAGTGACTAGTTAAGCCTTTTTAGGAGGAAGTTACATTCAGTTACATCCAGCTACATTCAGTTAGCGTCATTGATTGATTGATTGCATGTGGGAAGGCACAATTCCTCACCTACTAGATTCAATTAAGCTAGTTAATTGATTGGTGCACTGATTGAGAAAACTGGGGCTAACTAATTGAGCTTCAATAATGATTTAGACATGTCCTATTATCCATGCAGTTAGGTAGAGTCAATCAATTTGAATTCCTCTCTCATGCATTTGAATGGACTGGTTATTAATACCAGTGTATTACATTGTAATTAATTATCCAATTACATTTGATTAATGAAAGCATTCATAGTTGCAATACATTTTTGCACTGTTTCATTCTTCAATTTTTGAGTAAATTTGTCTGATCTATCTTGTGAGTTGTGTGGTGGTCCACAGATCTATGTGCTCAATTTTATATAAGGGCCATACATCATATCTCTTTTCATCTTATTTTAGAGCATATTTTATCTTAGAAATCATTCAAGAAGCCATTAATCATCAACTAAAATTATCCATACAATGATCCTCATGCATACCTGTTCATTAATCCATAATACCTTAATATGTTTCAGGCCTATAATAATCAGGTAATGTCCACCAAAGACAACCCTCCATGAATCACTTAACATACGAGCATCCCTGTTAGTACATTCACTAGAATACATTGATCAGAACCCATCAATTTGAATACACAACCATAATACATTAACCATGATTTATCAAGCCAAAGCCGATTTCCATTTAGTGTGCTTCAATGGAACTAGATGTCCCCAAGAGGCAACAGGGTTAATCCTGTGGCTCTGTCTTTTGAGAACAACTTGTATGTATACTAAACAATCCAAGCAAAAATTTTAATGGTTAGAATAAGTTTTCTTTGATTCAACGGAACTCGACGTTACCAAAAGGTGACAGGGTTGAAACCTATGGCTTTGATACCATATCTAACATACCTCAAATTCCAGAAATAAAAAATATATCTATAACCGTATATCTTCGGAGATATTAATAAAATACATAACCGTTATGAGGAATTACAAAAAAATAAAGAGTTTAAAGCATAACCCCAGCCATATGAAATGATCATCATATCCTTAAAATCATAGAAACCCTTTTTCCAAAAAGAATAGATTTTCAAACAAAAAATTAGAAAGCTAAGTTACTGTTCTTCTGCAACAACCATTTTGCAGTTTTGATTCTGCATTCTGCATTCTGCAATGCAAAATGTGGAATCCAAAATTTTGTTAAATAAATATTTTACCTTATGCACCATTGATTCCTTGCAAAATAAACCATGATCATCGATCTTGAATTGATGAGGACTGTGGGTTGCAGAAAATCCATATTTCGTTAAATTAACCCTTGAATTTCTATATTCTACAAATGTGGATTGCAGATTGCAGGTTGAGGAAACTCTAAATTTTGTCAACTTAATCTTTTACTTCCCTCCTTCTGCATTTCGCAAATGCAGATTGTAGGTTGTGGGTCATGAAAACTCCAAAATATGTGAATTTAATGTTTCACTTCCTGCCTTCCTCATTCTACATTCCGCAAAGGTGGGTTGTAGGTTCTGAGTTGTGAAAATTCCAAAATACGTGAACTTAATCTTTCACTTTTCTCCTTCTGCATTTCGGACTCCGCAAAGGAGGATTGTGGGTCGCAGGTTGCGAAAAGTCCAAAATCTGTTAACATAAAATTTTATACTTTAAGTACCGTTGATTTCTTGAGGCTTAAGTCCCCATCGTTGATTTCATTCTTTGTGGACTCCATAGGGGAACCTTCGTGACCAATATCAACCATTGATCTTCTTTGTGGATGCAATCTCGAACCTTTATCTAATTCTTTGTAGATTCCACAAGGAAACCTTCATGACTATTATCAGCTATTTGTCATCCTTGTAGATGAAATCTTGACTAATGATCTACTTCTTTGAAGATCGACGTTTAACCTTGCGGATTGCGAAAAGCGGGTTTCCTTACAATATTTCGGAACTAAACCTCTGCAATCTGTCTTCTACAACTTCTGTTAACTCTTGATCTCGTTGCATATTTGATTTGGACCATTGATCTTCTAAATTGTTGGATCAAAATTTAACTTTGCAAATTCAAGGGTTTTTAGTTTGATTTGGGGTTTCGAATTACTGTAAGCAAAACCTAATTGAAGATTAATTTGATGCTTATCCCTTCTTTGATTTCGTCTTCTTTGTTTATAATTTTAATAGTCAAGCCCTAACTGTGCTAAGTTGATTAGGGATTCAGACAACCAATTTTTAAGGTTTCCTCTGTGTAAAAACATAATAATTTTCATTTGTGGCATAGGCATAGTAGATATCTAGTCTATAACAACATTACAAAATCATTCCACATTCAATAAGCATAATTAGGTTGAGCAGAAATGATATGAACACATAATGCCCAGTTAAATGTAGGAATACATAGTACATTTTAAAAATAAATAGAGGATTCAATCCATTATATACAGTGTCATGAATTCTAAATTCTTCAAGTATCGGATTTGAAACTATATCCACAACAACCAGTTCTACCAACTTATGCTAAGAACGAGTTATTAATCACTACAGTAATATCATTGTGCAGATCTAATATACATCAAAGAAATAGGGATCTTTGTTCTAGATCTCGAGTTCTCACTCGGTGGTCTCTGCCACATGTCATTTCCCTTTTGTAAATTTCTAAGGCTGTATTTGCAGAAATAGTTCATGTTATGTGTCGACAAGATATATAAATGCATTTTTTATGGTTGAGTGCATGTTTTATTTAGCCACACTTCTTCTCTAGAATTACTTGCTTAATTTTTTTTTACATTTACTGTTTAGTGAAAGACACAAAGAATCCATAAATATTTCACCGTTTAAAAGTTTGAGTTTTTATCTGTAGAGTGGTGGACACAGGTCTTACTTAATATTTGGTTATATAATTTTGTAACTCTGTCGAATTATTGTGTATAAAGTTTTACTCCATGTTACCGGTTGGTGTAAAGTATTTTTCATTTTATAAATCTTTAGTCTAAGAAATATCCTTTGTAAAAGTTCGAGCAAAAGTGGTTAAGTCAAGTAAGTTAAAAAAAATTGGTCCAAGTAAACCCCTTTCAAAGTAAGGTAAGTCGGTCGATGTAAAAGTGGTCGACTTGGAGGAGTAAGTATTTTTTGAGGTAAAAATGTGCCAGGTCTAAAGTCCCACCAAAAGTAGTCTATTGAAAAACATGCCAGCCACAATAAAAACTTCTCGAAATATTTTGGTAAGTTTAAATTTTCTAAAAATGACTTTTCTAGTGGGAGTTCGACTTTGACTTGTGTTACCCGACAAGTAAAAAGAGGTCGAGACTCTATGACAATTTTTTATTTTATTTTATGACTAGGGGTAACTCAAGTTAACTGTGAGTGTTGGGAGTTATCAAGAATGGTCAAGAACGTAAGTAGATAAAGACAGTTAGGAATTTTTCCATTTTTAAATGTCATTGATAAATAGAGGTTTTTTTAACTAGCACATATCAGGTATGTAGATAGAGACAATTATGAACTTTCCCATTATGATGTTTAATTTACTACCACAGACACAAGTAATAAGGGATATGCTAAAATATATAATTTTATATCCATTATTCATCCAAGATTGTTAGAATTAATATAAAAAAAAACAAATACTATTCAATAAACAAAAAAATACAAAAACAAATATGAAAAAACAAAAAACAAATATTATGAGTTTCTTATGAAATTATCTATCTGTTAAACTATTTAATATACATTTATATAAATTTATTGATGTTAACCCATTATAAATCCATGCTGCATTAGACTAGATAATATAAATCAACCAACAATGGCATTAGAATAATAGTATATCAAATTGTCAAATTAATAAATAAATAAATAATGGAACTCTTTCGATATCAGTTCTTGTTTTTTCATATCAGTTTTTGTTTTTTTTGTTTATTAAATAGTATTTGTTTTATGCTTATATTAAGTCTAACTATATGGTATTAATAATGGATATAAAATTATCTATTTTAGTTTTTGTTTATCTTTACAAAACTAAGTAGTTAATTGTGCTTATTAGCATTGATCCATCTCTTTACCTGTAAGAGTGATGGTCAAGAAGGTAAGTAGATACACACAATTAGGAAGTTTTCCATTTTTAAATGTCATTGATAAATAGAGGTTTGTTTTACTAGCACAGCAAAAGTAAAGGTAAGTAGATATAGAGAATTAGTAAGCTTTCCATTTTTAAATGTTATTGATAAATAGAGGTTTATTTGACTAGCACAGCTACATGTAATAAGTGATTTGTCAATGTGGATAAACACAACCAACCACTTTGTTTTGTCTTGTAAAAATAAGTGGTCTTTAAACAAAAACTAAATTATATAATTTTATATCCATTATCCATACTTGTTAAAGGTAATATAAACAGAAAAAACAAATACTATTTAATAAACATTTATAAACTATTTAATATACATTTATAAATTTAAATACATTTATATAAATTTATTGATATTAACACATTATAAATCCATATTGGATTATACTAGAAATCAACCAAGAATGGCATTAGAAGAATAATGGAAGTGGTTCGACATCAAATTGACAAATAATTAATGGAACTGGTTCGATATCAAATTAACAAATTAAAAAATGACATATTTATTAAGTTAGTATTCTGCTCGGCAAATTGGACAGTTGGTTTTCTGTCTGAACCATAAGGTAATGCAATTCTAATGGAAAATGTGGTTGCAATGAAGTTGACATACCTCCTCTCCCAGTTCAAAATTTTCATGGCAACATGGGCAGCTTGAAGTGATGCTATTTTTATCACTGATCTTGCCCTCTGCAATGCTTATGTGAGGCACATCCAATGGCTCCAGCAGGTTATGAACTTCTCCTTCAACTTCTGGACGTACTAATTCTCCTTCAAGGTTATCAAGTTGCTCTAAAACTTGGTCAAAATCCAAGCCTCTCCAATCGTTCAATCGCGCAGCTTCTTCAACTTCCCTGAGACTTCCATTAACCTCCGCTAACAGTAGTTCAAATTCTCTTGTTTCTTCTGCCAATCCATCTCCAAATTCTAATTCTGTTGTCTGTCCTCTATCCACTCGATAGAGTTGTTCAAATTCTTCAAGTTCTCTCATCTCTTCATCCAAATCATCTTCGGATTCTCTTATAATCTCTTCTTCTTCTTCCAATCGAGGCTCTTCGATTTCTCTCACCATCCAATCCGTTTTCGAATTGAGAAAAAGGTGGAGCAGCGGCACTCAAACTCGTTGTTCTCGATCTTCTACCGCTGTTGCTCTCAGTTGACCGGACTCATTTAACCGAGTGGACTCTATTCTCACGGCTTTTCAGATATCATATTTTTATTATTATCTTGATAGATAGGCTATTAGTTACGTTTATAACATTTACATTTATAACATTTACATTATCTTGATGGATAGGCTATTAATTACATTAATTACATTTATAACATTTACATTTTACAGGGGATTAGAAATTATTTTAGATTTTGGATTTGGTTAAATAGATAGATTAATCTAAGTGGAACAATTGTACAATGAAAATTTAATTGATGGTTTTTCTATCAGTTTTTGTTTGTTTGTTTCTTAAATAGTATGTGTTTTTTTTTTCTAGCTCTATCTAACACTTTATTTGTGGTTGTGTTAGTATCTTATTTTATGGTTTAATTATTGAATAAGAGGTAAAACAAATTTGAAACCATGCCTTTGCCTTTATAGTAGACCGGACTCATTTAAAGGAGCCTACTCCATTGTCACCTCACAGTGGTGTTGTTTTTTTTTCCAATGTTTAAATTTAATATTGTTAATGTGCTCCATGAAACCCAAAATATGACATATTAATGTCTATGGGCGTAATTAATCCATATCCTTATATTTCTTAAAGTTCCTTATATTTCTTAAAGTTGTCAATGCATCTCAAAGTCACCCCTACATATCTTTTGGATGCTTGACTACTAAAGCTAACACCATCTTTTTGGATCCTTGGATCGTAAGTGCAATTGGGTTGGATTGAGGGATTCATAAACCTAAGACATCTTTTTAGATCCTTTACTTAAAATATAAGTAATCTATCTTTGTTTTCTTTAGAAATCAACATGTGAATTATATGTATGGTGGAAATATATATATGTTGTGGAAATATGTGTATTATGTCTATTATTGATGAAATTATGTTTAAATATATTTAATTATATGTATTATGTCTATTATTTATTTATTATTGTTGTCGTATCTTTAAATTAATAATTAGTGTTTATTTATTTATTTATTTATATGCACTAGTTATTATGAGCCTTTTTAATAAGTGATATCTTTCCATCGATTGGGTTACATGGAAGGGGATGCTAGAATGTGGTAGAAAAACTTAGATTCAATGCTAAGCCATTTTGGACATTTAACTGAAATTCGTGGCATGGTCAGAGAATAATAGTTTCTTTATATTATGCATGATATCCCCCGACACATGAACCCATTTCGGAATAATAGCCTCGACCAACACATACTTAACGTTCTTCTTAATTTGCACATGCAAGGAATCCATTTTCCGTGGTGCAATGTACACTGGTAGCATCTTTGTAGATATACAACTAGGAGCTTTGACATCATGGGTAGCTTTAGTGCGTCATTTTGGGTTGATTTATCAACCCCCAATTATCTTTTTATTGGGAGGATTAATCGAAATAGATGGTGATGGCAGGGTATCCACAATAGATACCCAAGAAATATTAGTACTAGACACATTTATTTCCATGGATGCAACTCACAATGTTCATAACTTAGCTTTGGGAAACTATTATAGTTATGACTTGCTCAGTACTCTTCAACAGTTCAACACAATGAGTTCAAATGGTTAATGAATTGCCTTTTTGAATTAGATCATGCATGCAACTTTCTTGTCTCATCACTTGGCCAATGAATGTGACGAGACATTGGCAATGATTATCAGGGTGGAAGCCAATATGTTCACACACTCAAGTATTTTCAGTTGTTTATGACCATTTCCCACTAACCCCGTTGCTAATTCCACCATAAAAGGAGTTATTTAATGTGCATTAATTGTAGACTTGACAAATGAGAATGCTCGAGAATTGAGCTATGACATAATCCCAACCACGACAATTTCAAAACTTTGACCAATAGATAGGCTAGTACCTAGACATACTTCAACAATTGAACGAATTCGAAAAACTCATACACATATATAGGACTATGATGCACAATAATTTGACCAACATAGATATGTACAATATTTTAACGCACAAAAAAATTTGACAGGGAAATCAAATGTGGGGTTTCGAAAATATTTTTCTTACTCCTATATACAAATTCAATGGAGGGAAATGCGTTGACTATCCTTATAATGTCTTAGCCGACTTCCATTCACTAATCCTATAGAAGCATTGCTATCATTGACATGACTTCTCATCCTTGTGTACTTTTCTCCAACATAAGGATTTCCTTTTCCAATCCGAATCTCTAACATTCTCTAGCACTGCAACCAAACTGACATAGACTTCTTATGAACAACCCACCAACTCGTCGGGCCAGCCTTAAGGACAAAAATCCATGTTCTTCTAGAACCTTAACTTCAAATTCAATAAGAACTGTATCCAAATTAGGTAATCCTTCATATGTAGGAAAATCACATACCTCAGTGCCAACCCATCATAGAGACTTTGTGATATGAGTGCACTTTCACATAAAAAATTCATGTAGAATATTCTTCCAGTTTTCTAGGGCTTCTCCTGAATAAGATGAACATGAGTTGACACTTTACCAACTCGAATTCCCATTGGCTGTCAGATTAATATAATCATCTAGTCAAGAAGAGAGGTTATAGATATTATCTAGGTAGGCCTCATGATATTCTTTATGGATAGGTTCCACATATGTTTTCCTTCCAACATATCCAATGGTGCAACTAATCTCATCTATGAGTACTCGAATGACAGAATCCTCTTCTTGAACTTGAAGATGGTATGATTTTCAATGGCCTAGTCAATACTGATGAGTGATGGGTATCAATTACTTTCATCAACAATTTCTATCACTTCAAAATATGCATAATTTCAAAGCCCCTCCACTTCGATATTGACTCTAGGTAGTTGACCAACTGGAATAACCTTTAACTGATTCGTCGACCAAAGTTGGAGTAGGGACCACACTATTTGGTATTCCCCATACTTTCCCATGTTTTCTTTGTTATAATCTTAAAATCTAAGACCAATTCTAATATAATGAAATCCATATCATAATCTCCAATTTGATCTTTCATACACAACTCTCGTCTAGTATTCCTTCTTCTGTGAATGTGATTTACAAATTTTTCTTGTCGGGGATATTCTTTAGGTTCTTCTAATAGACTAGAAAACCATCTCAACTCATTCTCATCTTTAACTAAATCCAAACAAAGTTTTAAGAAACTCTTCAAAGTACTTACCTTTCTTGTCGATTTCTCTAGTAGAGATCAGTAAACCGAGGTGACATATCATATACTGGTCCTTCATCAAATACATGAAGACCATTCCAAGTTGAGGATCCATTATCCTATCCTGTGAATTCATTCCCTTCCTCAAAGAACACCCCTTCTCTTTTTGCACATGAAAGGGAATCCGACATTGTACTATTGCTCGAATCCTTGAATCTTGCATATGACTCACTTTCTATTCTCCCATCACAACTCCTTCTCTAGTCATAATAGAGATAGTTGGTGGCTACTCTCTAGGTTCAGTGGTAAGTTTCACTTCTTCATGAACTGATACTCAGGGTGCCCATATCACAATTGAAGGTGAAAGATACCCCATACATGCTATATCTAGTGGTTTGAAGACTCTTACATGGTGTGTAAGCTTGAGAAGTAAGGTTTTGGGTTGGAGTCTCTTGTTTCCCTCCCTTGACTATAGCCAAGTACATGAGAATTACCATGATTTCTATGACCTCTCAATGGAACCCTAGTATCAATTCAAATTCCAAAGAATCCTTATAGAGGGATCATGCTTCTTTCTTACTTGTTGTTTATGGAATTTGATATTGAGAAAGTTCAATTAGGTTTTGGGGACCTCCCCGCCTTGAACTGTTAATATTTTAATGTTTATAAAATATTTTAATGAGTATCATGTAATGTCGTACCACTGGTAGGACCCATCGTGTTTAATAATTTGAACAACCTCGTAGAATTCCATCTGTCATTCCTCAACAACTTCAGGAGGGGTACTAGAAACTAGCCTAGCTTCCAGTTCTTCATTTTTTGGTTGGAAGCTAGTAATGGCTTCCCTTAAATTTAGTATATTGGCCTCTGGGACCATGTCTGACATAATTGTCCCTTTTGGGAGTTCGTGATAGGAATTTTCAATAGCATTTTCTAATATTTTCTTGTATTTCCGTAGTTTCTCTTTCTATTGTTGAAGTTTTGCAGACTCTATCTCCAAAGAATATACTTGACTTTTAAATTAATTCATTTTATCATACACCAAATTATTCCTTGTCTTGACTTCATCTACATCCTTTTTTTGAATATTGTATAAGATGAACATTGGGAGAACATTAATGTCCAATTTATATATCACATATTATGGACTCTGGCATTCAACTCTACATTTCCTAGATCCATTGTTGTAGGTACTATCTGCACTCTCTTCTCCTTTGATGAAGTGGTGACCTATGCAGGTCGATAATAAGATTTCCTAGCCTCTAACTGCCTCAATCCTTGTTGCTTAGTAGTCTCTAATGGAGTGATTCCAATATGAACCTCCTTAACAACCTTACCGCGCACATGGAGGATATCAATGAATTCCTTGAAAAACTGTGTTTCGGTCATTGTCCAGCTTTTACTTTTCTTCTGCAATTCCAACCATCCTATCGAACAACTTATTGGACTCATCATCTGCTAACCCTCGCATAGTGGTGTCTTTGAAATTTTTTTGCTTCTTCTTCTCTTTCCTCACTAGCCCAACAGCCTTTCGTTTGGCCCCCAAATCCAGTTTTGCTAGGGTGGCATTTGACTCTTGGTTATTGTTGGGGTGTGAGATGGGAAGGATTCCTTCATCTTGCTATGTGTTATACATACCTTCTTGTCGAGGTTCATCCTCAACAAAGATTTGATAATATTCAATAGGACGTTTCCATTTTCTGGCCATTCCTGAACAATGGAATCCATGTCTTCTTTGGTCAACTTAAATTGTGTTAAATTTTATTCTCAATGTTCATCCTCATTGGAAGGAAAATGTGTTGGGTCCCCACTGTAAATATCAATAAATTTCAATATTTTTCCACGGTGGAAGCCTTCATGTCATGAAAATTTCACTACATTGGTGCGCAGTCCTTCAGCATGCATAAAAAATTTGACATTGTTGTCTAGCTACCTCTGATGGTTGACAGTGAACCACAAGTTATGATAAGGATCCCCTCAAAAAGGGAAATTGACATCCATGCCCTGATAATTTGGTGGTTTTTCCCATGAAACAAAGGAAATCAAAATTAAAAACTAAGAATACACAAATTCATTACCTTTTTCGTGGGAATTGATAGCATTAGCTAACAACTCGGTTAGAAGGAATGTCACCCAGTTTTGATGTATGATTTTAACACACTTCTATATTGTAGCTATAACTTCTACAAAACATTCAACCTGATCATTCTTAAAAATTTGATGGAGAGTTCCTTCACCAGAAACCTGACAGTTTTATCATTGATAGAGGCTATGCCGAAACCCCTCTTATCCCTCGTCAGACTATACTTCTCTCTCATTCTTGTAGTGAAGTGTTTGTCTTTCTCCTTTCCTATGAATAACTGTAGAGGGTCCACCTCGGCCTTGGGAAACCCCGTGATGCTAGAAATCAAGTGGACATCAATAGAGACTTTAGTGTACAACGAAATACACCCACCATGGAAGAAAACAAATAATTGTATGAACGAAGTATTAATTGGTGTGTGCAACCCCAAATCACATTCCATAGGGACCAAACTAATTGTCCTATGTTGGCCATAGGAAAATTTAGGAAGAATTCTGCCATAATTCTTGCTCAAAAAGATGAATATTTCGGTCGCAAGAAGAGAAGAAGATGCGACGGTAGCAGTTGTGACTAAAGGGGCCACATCAAAAGAAGAATAAATCAAATTAGAAACAAGGGTTTAACTAATTTTGGGGAAATAGTTACTTAGACAAAAAGATTGATTTTATTAATAAAGCATGATTGTATTTTGGGCCGATAGTGCCTATTTTAAGATGTAATTGAATGGATTAAAATAGAAAGAAATACTATTGACTAAAAGTTGAGATTCAATCGACGGTAGAATCAAGAATTATAAAAGCATAAAAGCTTATAAAATCATGAACCCAATTTGTGTTGGTGGGGATCGATCATAGAGGGAGTTTCTTAGTTAGAGAAATGATCTAGGTTGTGTGAAGCTCGATGATTCAAAGAAGAAGAGAATAGATACAAAGAGAGAGAGCATGAGAGGAGAGAAGAATGTATGAGTTGTAAAGAATATATGAAGAAGAGTCTGCAAGCTGAGTGCTGAAACCAAAGGTGGTAAACTAGTTCTCATGCTAGATAAAGAAAACCTTTGTGATTTTTTCCAGATGGGTTTCCACGTTATTTCTTGTCTTTTTGTATCTTTGATTTTTATGTTTATGTCAAATGCATGCCTTTCATGAATGATTCGATTTGATTATATCGCACAACATCTATTATGAATAAAGATATATATATATATATATATATATATATATATATACTTGTCGCACATATAATAGGTTAAATATGCGCTAATGCTTTATGTTAATTACTACAATTTGTGGCGATGGATTAGTAGATAGTTACCTTGAAAGAATGAATGAAAACATAAGTATAATTCTAGGTTTCGGTCGAGTGATCTGATAGAAATGTAAGGGAGAAATCCATGAGATAACTGCAGAAACCCAGTTCTGGTAGTCCCCATAAGATACATTGGGTGAGACCTCATCTGCATCTCAGGTGTTACCGACGCAATCCTGCTCTGTTGGGATGATATCTTGGTATTTGTTGACGAACAAGGAATCTGAACCTAGGTAGATTGAAAGTTTGCCAACTAATGGTTCCATTGCCGAGACCTGAATCATTCTAGTGGGGTTATGTTTTGGCACCCGACGAAGCCAGATATTCAAGATTGGGTTGATTATAAGGCACTTGAGTTTGTACAGGAAGAAAGTAAATGATCACAACTGAGTCCGACAGAGTGGTTGGAGTGATACCTTTACACATATATCCATGAGTTTTTCTTTAGTGAATTTCCCATTTTGTTGCATGAGTGGTTGTTAAATCTTGTGACATAGAAGAAAAAATTTCAAGGTGGAGAACCAACAGAGTGGAGTCTTGAGCTGATCCAACGACTAAAAAGTGTTAGAAATCCTATATCTAGGGTTTTCAACTTCTACGTTGACAATATTTTGGAAGGATATATTACAAAAATCACAATTGATACTATAATATCGTATCACTAATACATAATCTCAAAATTATGACAGTTTTTCGTTGCTATTTCCACGTTTTGTCGTCTCAATTGTGACAATAATGGTCACGATGTTTAGTGGCCTTATTTCGTTGATCTAACGATGAATTTATAAGATGTCAATATAGAATCGAAAACTGGACGCCACATGTCTTCTGTACGGTGGCCTTGAAATCAATTTTTTAGAATCCATTTTCTACGTTTCGTCACTCTATCAACAAAGTTTTCATCCCAATAATGACGAAAAGATGGCCAAAAACTGGTAGACAAAATCTAGTTTCCAGGAAAAATCGTGGAACACTTTCAATGAACATTTGTCTCTCTATCGACGAATTCTAGAATTTGAACATAAATTTCTTCCATGCAAAACTGTGGAAAACCAATCTCTATCGATGAAATTTGCGATGGTTTTCGTTGTTATTTCCATGTTTGCTCATCTCAATTGCAACAATAATGGCCGCGATGTTTCGTGGCACTTATTTCATCTCTATAATGACGAATGTTATAATCCGTCAATATAAAGATGAAAAATTTCCCCCACGTGTCTTCTATATGGTGGCCTTGAAATTGATTTTTTTTAAATTCATTTTCTACGTTTCATCGCTCTATCGACAAAAGTATCATCCCTATAACGATGAAAATATGGCCAAAAACTGCTGGGCAAAATTTTGATAGCACGCAAAACCATGAAACAGTTTCGACGAACGTTTGTCTCTCTATCAATGAATTCTGGAATTTGAACAGAAATTTCTTCCACGCAAAACTGTGGAAAACCAATCTCTATCGACAAAATATACAAGTTCAATGACAATTGTTCCACAAAACTTTGTTGCTATAGAGACTGTATTCGTGGAAAGCCACCCGGTGTTTCGACAGTTTTGTAATACCCACGAAGAAAGTTTCTTGATATTGCGACGAAACCTAGAGGTTTAAAAAAAATAAAAAATAGTGGAAAGGCACATTCCTTTCCACGGTTTTGGATCTTTAATAAGTGCTTGTGATTGATGTGTAGTCTCATGGACCTTTTAATTTTGTTTTAGACCAAATTTAATCAGCGCTACAGAGCATATTTCCATAAGGTAATTCTGAGCTGCAAACTCAGGAAAACCTAGCATGTGATTTGATGTTTTAGGGATGAGTTTAATACATGTAAATGACATAAATTTTTAGATCTTATAAAACAGAAAATGAAAGATGGATTAAGATTTAAAATGGCATAAAATATGTGATTAGTGCCTAACAAATCCAATTTAGGCAGATGGGGTCAATTGAGGATCTCATGGAGGCTTTAGTGAAAAAATGTTACATTCTTCCTTTCTTCCATCATCATTTTGGGAGAAGATGGAGAAGTCTACATGCCAGGCCCCAGGATACTTGTGCAGAGAAAATCATGCATGCTTCTTCACTACAACACAGAGATGAAGGTTGCAAAAACATATTTTCAAGTTTTTCAAACTTGAATCCTCATTCTACCTACTTAGTTAGAGGGGGGGATTTTTTCCCATCAAGGATGATTTTAAGGAACCATACATATTTAAGAGTGTATAAATGTTGGTGAATATTACCAATTCTTAAAAAGCAAACTATAAAATGATTGGCGATATTTTTAAAAAAATATTTTTAATTTCCAAGGATTTTATATCATTTATATAATAATTTGGCGATTTTTTAGGTGAAAAAATTTTACCCCATCAAAATTGGGTGAAACGGGACTTCAAAAAATGCAAAATGGCGAATCT
Source organism: Pseudotsuga menziesii (assembly GCA_001517045.1). Taxonomy (NCBI): domain Eukaryota; kingdom Viridiplantae; phylum Streptophyta; class Pinopsida; order Pinales; family Pinaceae; genus Pseudotsuga; species Pseudotsuga menziesii. Next base: position 118,301 of record LPNX011062002.1, on the reverse strand, counting down.
TTTCTGGGAGAAAAACATGGAAAAATAGCCCACTGGGCTAAAATTCTCCCCTAAAATTCTCCCTGTTTCCCATGTGGTTTTTCCATGGTAACTTGTATTAAGAAGTTACTTTGATTTAGCTGTAATGGGTGACCTATGGTCTTAGTTAACAGGGACAATAATTTTTCCAAGTTATCATTCAGGGGGTGTCTTAAGATTATATTCCTCCCTTGTCCAATTTGGTCAATCATGTCTAAATTAGGAGTCTTTTCAATCTATATTTAATGACTAGCGTCATTCAGTCTGCATGGCCTGATTGGGCCACATGTCCTGGTTACTAGAGTGTGGGGAACACTAGTTGAGGATAACTTCCATTGACTTCACTTGCATCCATCAATTTAGGATCCTCCTAGACTAATCCCTACAAGTTAGGAGTGACTGGGAGTGCTCGAATCAACCTCCTTTAGTTGAGTTCAGTTAGTGACTAGTTAAGCCTATTTAGGAGTCAGTTACATCTAGTTACATTCAGTTAGCACCAGTCATGGATTGATTGAATGTGGGAAGGCACAATTCCTCACCTACCAGATTTAGTTAGGCTAGTTAACTAATTCTAACTGACTGGTGCACTGATTGAGGCAACTGGGGCTAACTAGTTGAGCTCCGATAATGATTTAGATATGTCCAGTTATCCATGCAATTAGGTAGATTCAATCAATTCGAATTCCTCTCTCACGCATTTGAATTGACTGGTTATTAATACCAGTGTATTACATTGTAATTAATTATCCAATTACTTTTGATTAATGAAAGCATTCACAATTGCAAGACATTTTTGCACTATTTCATTTTTTAATTTCTGAGTAAAATTGTCCAATCTATCTTGTGAGTTGTGTGTTGGTCCACAGATCTATGTGCTCAGGTTTATACAAGGGCCATACATCATATCACTTTTCATGTTATTTTAGAGCATATTTATTCTTAGAACTCATTCAAGAAGCAATTAATCGTCAACTAAAATTATTCATACAATGATCCTCATGCATTCTTGCTCATTAATCCATAATACCTTAATCTGTTTTAGTCCTATAATAATCATGTAATGTCCACTAGAGACAACCCTTCATGAATCACTTAACATACAAGCATCCCCATTAGTACATTCACTAGAATGAGTTGATCAGAACCCATCAATTTGAATACACAACCACAATACATTAACCAGTATTTATCAATCCAAAGACGATTTCCATTTAGTGTGCTTCAACGGAACCAGATGTCCCCAAGAAGCAACAGGGTTTAAACCTGTGGCTCTAATACCATATGTAACATACCTCAAATTCGAGAAATAAAAAAATATATCTATAACCGTATATGTTCGTAGATATTAATAAAATACCTAACCATTATGAGGCATTTCAAACAAATAAAGAGTTTAGAGCATAACCCTGGCCATATGAAATGATCATCATATCCTTAAAATCTTAGAAACCCTTTTTCCAAAAAGAATATATTTTCAAACAAAAAATCAAAAAGCTAAGTTATTGTTCTTCCGCAAGAACCATTCCGCAGTTTTGATTCTGCATTCCACAATGCAGAATGCAGAATCCAAATTTTGTTAAATAAATAATTTACCTTATGCACCATTGATTCCTTGCAAAATCAACCATGATCGTCAATATTGACTTTATGAGGATTACGGGTTGTGGAAAATCTAGATTCCGTTAAATTAATCCTTGACTTTCTATATTCTACAAATGCGAATTGCGGGTTGCAGGTTGAGGAAACTCTAAATTCTATCAGCTTAATCTTTTACTTCCCTCCTTATGCATTTCACAAATGCGGATTGTAGGTTGTGGGTCATGGAAAATCCAAAATATGTGAATTTAATGTTTCACTTCCTGCCTTCCTCATTTTGCATTCTGCAAGGGGGTGGGTTGCAGGTTGCGAGTTGTGAAAACTCCAAAATACTTGAACTTAATCTTTCACTTCCAGCCTTCTGCATTTTGCACTCTGCAAAGGAGGATTGCGGGTCACAGTTTGCGAAAACTCCAAAATCCGTTAACTTAATATTTTATACTTTTAGCACCGTTGATTTCTTGCGACTTAAGTCCCCATCGTTGCTTTGATTCTTTGTGGATTCCATAGGGGAACCTTCGTGACCAATATCAACCATTGATCTTCTTTGTGTATGCAATCTCAAACCTCTATCTACTTCTTTGCGGATTCCACAATGAAACCTTCTGGACTATTATCATATGTTTGTCTTTGTTGCGGATGAAATCTCGACTATTGATCTACTTCTTTGTAGATCGACGTTTAACCTTGCGGATTGAGGAAAGTAGGTTTCCTTACAATTTTTTGGAACTAAACCTCCGCAACTTCTGTGAACCATTGATCTCGTTGCATATTTGATCTGGACCGTTGATCTTCTAAATCGGTGGATCAACATTTAACTTTGCAGATTCAAGGGTTTCTAGTTTGATTTGGGGTTTTGAATTACTGTAAGCTAAACCGAACTGAATATTAACTTGACGCTTGACCCTTCCTTGATTTCGTCTTCTCTGTTTATAATTTTAATAGTCAAACCCTAACTGTGCTAAGTTGATTAGTGATTCATCCAACCAATTTTTAAGGTTTCCTCCATGTAAAACACAATAATTTTCATTTGTGGCATAGGCATAGTAGATATTCAGGCTATAAAAACATTACAAATTCGTTCCACATTCAATAAGCATAAATAGGCTCAGCAGAAATGATACGAATAGATAATTCCCCGTTAAATGTAGGAATACATAGTACATTTTAAAAAGGAACAGAGGATTCAATCCATTATATACAGAATCATGAGTTCTAAATTCTTCAAGTATCGGATTTGAAACTATATCCACAAGAACCAGTTCTACCAACTTATGCTAAGAATGAGTTATTAATCACTACAGTAATATCATTGTACATATCTAATATACATCAGAGAAAGAGGGATATTTGTTCTATAGAAATGCATAACGCTACTGCTTGGAGATTTAACTATACCAGGGATGATTTTAGGAGCAAAGTTTAGTCCATTGGCGAAATTAATGGAGTTTCAAATTTTCCTCGGGCAAATTTATTATATTAAAAAAGTTCTTAGGGTTAATATTAAATAGCCCATTTTTTCTTTTCAAAAAAAAATTAAAAACATAGTTATCCCAACGGTATTTGGTTGGAAATTATTGCAAAAACCATTTTCGCCCTTTGAAATTTGTTTTGGATCCATCTTTTTCCCGTGATTTCCACCATGGGTTTCAGATAGAGGTCCTGTTCGCCAGTGATTTCTAGCACAGGTTTCAGATGGATGTCATGTTTTCCAATGATTTCCAGCATGGGTTTAAGATGGAGTTCATGCTTTCCCTTAATTTCAGGAAATGGTCGTTTTTTAGTCCTATTCAACCTCCATTTGGTTTCAGAGCCCCTGTTCGTCCTTGAAATAAGGAAATGACAGTTTTTGGGCCCTCATTCGCCTTGATTTGGCTTCTAAATCTCTCGTTCCTCCTGTATTTGGCATTTTTTGGAGTCCCATTCACCCCGATTTTGAGTATTTATCGTTTCTAAACTCTATAGCGCCATTTGGCTTATGAATGATGGGTTTGCTCATTTTATGCACAATTATTTAAGACCAAAGAATATCTATGGTGACCACAATGAATTTAAGGAGAATTTGTACTGGATTTATGCACCAACGAAGTTCGAATTCAGTCTCTATTGCATCTGTATTCTGTGTGTTAGTCTTCACACGAATCTAAGTCTTTGAGTTACAAGTTAGTCTCTCTCAATTCATATTTTGGGTGCTCAATGTGATCGAATTTCACAGTTGAAATTAAATTATTTTGGCTTAATGAGCTAGGGTTATTGTTGCTATTAATTTTATTTCTTGGGTTTTTTTTTGGTTGCTAGATAGCCCCTATGACCTAGGGAATAACTCTCCTACATCTGATTCTAGTAGGCCGTGACCTCTCTACACAAATTCATGATTTCACCCTAGTACTCTCAATGAGATTATACTCTTGAATAATAATTGGTCATCCTGACTGCAATCTAATTTTGGGTTGTTGAAAAACTTGATTGTCTTTGATGAGAGATCCAATAAACATGTTGGGCCTCTTCCAAACAACATTGGGAAGATGGTCATCTTGGAACAATTGGATGCTACCCACAATATGTTAATATCCAATATCCTCCAGAGCATCTATGCATTTCCCGATTTGGATAATTTTACTTACTCCTATAACTTCTTTACCATAGAGGCACCCAATTTCCTAGCCCTTCCCAGCAGAAGCGCTACCTTCAATAACAAGAGAAATTGTATCCCTAGCAAGCATGAGTGGAGAAAAATCCATCAGTGTTTAGCTTCCTTGTCTCAACTTGGTGTAGATAAAAATGTCAGAGGCAAGAATCTCAAGTATTGGGCTCAACATCAAATGTATATATTCACATGAAAAATGGATGGTGGATGCATCGCATTCTCTATGGTATTTTTTAGTTATAAGCTTAAGATACAATTTAGTATTTTTGGATTTCAAAATTTAGATCTATCGTTTCACTCTTTTAGTATTTGTGTCTCATGTAAAAAAATTCCACTATTAAATTCATTAATATGAAAAGAGTTATTTCTACTCCACATGAATTGTGCGTCATATAGCTAGGTTAGTGTTGGAAACCATTAATTCATGTCAGAGTCAATACAAATGTAGAGATAAGAATCTTCAGTATGGGGCTCAACTTTAGATGTATATATTAACATGATAAATGGATGGTGGATTCACCACATTCTCTATGGTGTTTTTTAGTTAGAATCTTAAGATACAATTTAGTAATTCTGGAGTTCAAAATTTAGATCTATCATTTCATTCTTTTAGTATTTGTGTCTCATGTAAGTAAATTACACTATTAAATTCATTAGTATGAAAAGATTTCTTTCTACTCCACATGAATTGTGCATCATATATCTGGGGTTGTGTTGGAAAACATTACAATTGCAAAGCGTATAAAGTTGATTCTCAAAAATATATAATTTGGAGATGAGTTACTTTTAGCATTTAAATGTTAAAACAGATCTATTACTTTTCTTTTATTAAGGTGAATCAGTTTTTAACTTCTATTAATTGGAAATCTTAGGAATGTTGCACGGATTACCGATTATTGTCACTCGTGTGATAAGTTCTTATTGTATTCCATGCCATTTATATTATCATGTTTAATATTTGTGAACCTAATGCAGGGAAGATAATATCAATATGAATTTAGCATCATTATATAGATGTGGGAATTTCTTAAAAAGGAACCGATGTATAGTTGTGGAGAGTTTGGATCGATGTTTTCATGTTGCATTCCTTTTGAGAACTGCAAGGTCTTACTATACAGAATTTAGTGTTTATAAATTCTTGTCATTTACAACATTAATAATCAGTATTGTTTCACTGGAACTGATTTGTGAATATGTTTTCAAGAGAAAGGCAGAATGTAGGGTGGTACCCATTTATGTTTTTGTAAGGTTTTCCCTTACACCAAAACCTGCAGATGTTGGTGAAAATTTGAAACCCAGCACAAGCCCAATCACCAGGAGTAATCACCAGGAGTGGTGGTTAAACCACTTGATACTCCAACAGCCCGCCTCTGGCATAGCTCGGGGGAATTGAACCTGAGACCTATGCTCTAATACCATGTTCGGGTTCACAGGGTACTCCCAAAAGACTGAACACCTTCAGATACCGCTTCACACAAATAGACCATAGATCAACACACCGATGTTTGTCACATGGTTAAATCCCTCGAGAGGGAAACAGTCCACGGCCCAAGCCAAATAGCTACTTGGAGCAATTTATTATGAAAAAGAAAGAAAGTTACATGTGCTTCTCATAATCAATCAACTAGCCAAGGACACTATCATGCAAAAGAAAGAAAGAGAGTTGCTTGAATTGAACACTATGTTATCATTTTTTAAAGTCAATATTCAATAACCTAAAATAGTAGGGAAACTTCCATAGGACATTAGACATAAAGTTGCTTTAATACAAATGCTATATATTGCTTCTTTGTTGGTTGCTATACTATAAGTACATCCATATGTTGTGATGTTTATCAACAGATATCACGACATGTACAAGCATTACAGAGTACAGACACCGCTGTCATATCAAGTGTCAACATCTATTTACAGTTTTTCATCCAGTTCAACTATTCCATAGGGGGTTAATTGTTACCTCAAGGCATCTCTTTGAACTTTTTTTCTTAGAATGGTCCTTATCCTTGCTTCAACATTTCAATTCCAGGACAAAATAAGAAACTTTTCATAGCCATGGCATAAATAATAAGATATGAATACCATGCTATTTTTTCTCCACCCCACCATATTATTGAAGTCTTTGCATGTGATAAAGAAAAAGGGGCCAAAAAGAGTGCATGCTTTGTACATGGGGATCCATGCATTTTTTCTCTTTTGTGCCTTCATTAATTTCAGCTAAGTCGCACAAGTTTAATATTTGTGAGTACAATCAATAAGTGGTTTCATTTGGTTACCGAAGTGAATCCCATTCCAAATTTTCTTCTTTTGTGCCTTCATTAATTTCAGCTAAGACACACAAGTTTGATATTTATGGGTACAATCAAGAAGTGCTTTCATTTGGTTACCAAAGTGAATCCCATTTGGTTTCCATTCCCAAAAGCAATGGAACATTACTAGAAAAAAAGTGACTAAAAAAGATTACATAGTGCTTAGGATACCTATTAACATGTTCTACACATTGCTCCACTGAAAATGATTTTACTTGCATTGTTCCATGTGGTAGTTAACATCATGGAGCTCAAGGGCATAACATTTGGTCAATAGAGCTACTTGCACCTACATTTGTCCAATCCTTTTACAACGTTTTCATACCAGCTATGAATCTAGCTGATTATTAACTCCATCTTGATAGCTATACTTTGTGAGTCAAATGTATATTTGTTGGCACATCCTTTTATTACCTTTCATATGGATGATATTTGGGGGGCTGCAATAGACATTGGGTAGCTAGATCAATTTAACGACATTTATTCTTTTGTCAAATATTGCCTACTAGTGCAAGATACTATTATTTCTTCAATCAAGTTATAAACACTAGTGTTTTGATACTGTGCCAAAAATCAATGAACCATTCTCCCCAGGGTTTTGATTTATTTTAGTTTTAGGGACATTTTGAAAAGATTGATTTGAAGTTCCTTCACTAATCCTTTGCTTAAAAATCCCCATGAAATTTTATCTTGTTGTTTGAAAGTTGGCAAGAGCTCCATTTGTACAAAGATAATGGAATGCCAATTTCAGACTCATTTCAAGATAAATGGATAAAGAGGGTTTGAGAGAGAGTTACAAACTATATAGATATATTCAAGAAACACAATTTAAAATGAAATTTCCTGCACTCTTGGTTGAAACTTGTATAGGTCTAAATGGTCTCACTTTAGGCACCTTTAACCTTGACAAAGAAACCCCAAGCAGAGAAAATGTTGAAATCAAATATTTGTGTCCTAGTTGTGATTGCATGTGTATGTTGTCTTGAGTAGAGGAACGGAGAATCTTATTGGAAATTCTGAGACTGCTTGCAATCTTCCATATTCCATATCACCGACTTGTAAGGTGTGCCCATGAAAACTAGGTTTTTACTCTCATCTCTCATGCCAACTGGAATATTCCTATGCATACTGGGTCTTCCACTAATCATGCAAATTGGGATACACCCATGCAAACTAGGCCTTCCACTATTCTCTCATGAAAATGGGAATACTCCCGTATAAACTTAGTCTTCACACTATTCACTCATGAAAAGTAGATACACCGTTGTAATATTGCATTACTTTATAATTTAGGTGTATATACTCATTGGAAGAGGTATGAACCTGATCCTGTTATCAATATTCTTAGCCTTGTAATACCATGGAACATAGACCATTCTCCATAAGGTAAATCAACATGTTATATTTCTTTCTCTTTCACTCTTTAGCCATGCACATAGCTGGTCTCTACTATAAATATTACAACTGTATATATTTCATATTCTCTCTTGAGTTTATACTATGTATGTAGATTTGGAGAACTCAGAAAATACACTAACTGTAAACCTGATTTTTTTATTTCCATAGATTCTACAACATATTTTCTTGTTTCCTAGAGGTGCATGTTTTTGGTGCGACGAGAGTGCTCAATTCCAATTTTCAGCAAAGACATTGTGCAAAATTCTTTAGGAATGGTATCCAACACAATCTGCATCTTCTACATTATATGCTAGAAAGTCTACTTACAATTCTGCCACTGACATTTTCCCAAAATGCCTAAAAAACCCACACAAACACTTGTGACTACTATTGTTAATGTGGCCTCTCTGCTGGCCTATTTAAAGTGCTAAAGGAATTCCACACCTACTATAGTAGAAAGTTCCCACCCTTTTTTCAATACTCTGGTAAAGGCTGAATTTTGGATATGTACCTAGATTTTCTATAAGTTCTCTTGCAGCTCTTTTAATTATAATATTTTCTAGTTTTCTTAAAAAAAGAGATGATACATTACAAAAGAAGGTCTCGTATTTATAACCTAGATGGCATATTTTCATGAAGAGACATATCTTAATTAGTCATGTCTTTTTAGTTTTTAATAATACATTTTATTATCCTTTTAATAATTATGTATCTTTAAATTATTAAATATACTATTTATTATATACTTTATTATTATTATCTATTTTTCTTTATAATTATGTTCATCACCATGACCATGGTTTTCAAATGTCACCACTAAAGTATGCCTAACTATCAGCAGATAATGAAATAGTTTGAAAGAGAAACACAGTTTACTCCTTTATAAGAATTTGTATTATCTAGAGGCTTGTCTTTTAAAAATTGTGCTAGTACTGTTTTCAACTTAGCAGTTGTAATTTTCAAGAAAGTAGAAAAGGAACTTGTATTTTACTGATGCTAGGTATACTGTTGATATCTTTTGTCAAGTAGGGGAAGTTTCTTAGGGATGATCGGGGCTGACTTAGCTTAAAGCTAACACAGTGGAATTGATGGTTCTTTACAGGTTCTAACAGTTAAGTGTATGTTCCGGTAAAAATAATATGTATATATTCAGATCAAGAAGATACTTCTCTAGCATAAATATGATGCTAGTCTTAGAATGTTTAAATGCAGCTAGCATCCATCAGAGGTAACGTTGATATTTTTCAGTCATCACAACTCCATAAATATTTTACAACAAATACTACATATGCATGGGTTGAGAAAGCATGATCAAATACTATCAAATGACATCAATTCATTTGGATGATTAAGGATAAAATTCTAATGAACACTAGTATTCTTGCTTACATTTATTTATAATCTCGGGTTTAAATAGAAAGAGTAAGGTTTACATCTTGACACCTAGATCATTCAACAACATTTGGTGTCTATCACATTACCCTTGTTCTAGGGTTTTATGAACACTGTTTGAAGGGGATTCAGGATCCATTTACTAGTTTGGTTGATAAATTATTGGTTCATGCTTATGTGAAGCATAGATTTATGAGTGATGTATCTCAGACCTTTAAGAGATGAGCCCCAAATATTTCCTTCCCCACTCCTCCATTCTCATTCCTTTCTCATTATAGGTGTGGAGCACATGATGTTCAGCAAGTGAGATCATATCAGTCATCATTTGCAGCCACCATCTTGGTCAAGTCGAGCTCCAGTGAAGCCCAAGCTTCAACTATGCTCTCAGCCAGTCTCATGTTTGATTTTAGGCCTCTTGCCCGTTGTTTTGAGTCCTCTTATGGAGTGTTCAGTCATTACACTTAATTTGATATGTATCATCTTATAAACACTATTTGAAATATCTGTCATACTATTATCATATTTTCCACTAATTTTACATATTCATTTTTCCATTTATAAGCGCGATTTGTCACTAAAATGAGGGATTTGAGCATTTGATCCATGGTAATTGGAATGAGTTTGGAAGGTTTAATATGTTTATACAAGATGTGTGATACATTTCTATTATGAATCTCATTGTATATTGTACACAGGTGCATCCATGGAGGTGGGTTACAATTTTTCCCAACGCAATTTCAGAAGAAAAAAAAACAAAAACATACCTCGATTGAGATTTTTCCAAACCCTTGATCGAGGTGTTAAGACCTTGATCAAGGTTTTATTAAACCCTCGATCGAGCTTTTGACAAACCCTCGATCGAGGTATAAGTGCTCGATCGAGGGTTAAAAAAAATCTCGATCGACGGTTAAAATAAGCTCAATCGAGGGTCTTTAATCGTTTTTACTATAAATAGGAAACAAAACTTTGACATAATTCATTGCATTTGCTGGATAGAAAAGGGTCATTTATATTCATTTGTAGATATGGTTCATGGAGTAATCGGAGTTATAGATATGATTGATCATCTATTAATCCAACATCTATAACTCTAATTACTCCACGACTAATATCTACACATAAAACCTAGAGGAAGTGGCAGTAGTAACGCTTGTACTTGTTTGTTCTTCAAGGTATGTACTATTACCCACAAGTATTATTTTTCTAGTTGAAATTATGTTCTATTAAATTTTATTATCATATAATTATATTCTTTATTTTAATTGAATTCGAAGACCTTGTTTCCATGAATAATACAAGATTTGAAAAACTTTGATTAAATAAATTTTTGGGTGTCTATATTCGTGTGCACACACGAATATGGGCACTAAAATATATTTTTAATTAATGTTTTAAAAAGCTCAATCGAGCTTTTCATTTAATGAAGTCTTCCAAAAGATGCTTGGACACCTTGTATTTTGAATCCCCATTTGAATTCATGTCATTGAACATTTTCAATTCTTGTTGATATGAGGATTAGTATCATGTTTAGTCACGTGTTATTGATGTAAATTTTAATGTTATTCAATAATTTACTAGTAGGATTAACTGCAAATGTGTGGCACAATAACAATTTTGAAGATGAAAACAATGGAGATTGATATAACCCAAGGAAATGATATCATATTTTTTTTTTCATGCTCACATTTTTATCTCTCTAAAGGTACTAAAAATACTTTACTCCTTGGTATATAATTTTTAATTTTAAAAAACTACAATTATGTGATATGACTCTGAATTTAACACTACTTTTTCTCTTAATCGTTATGTTCTATTCCTCCCTAGGCTCTAGGATTTAAATATATGTCTCGAAGATCTATATCGTAGCTATATCGTAGTCTTGAGAATCCAGGTCGAGTGGACACAACTCGACTAAGTTCAGCTCATCAACTGAATTGCATGCATAATTTCTCTCCCTGGTTCAATGCAAAAAGAATAATATGACAATGATGCATGCAATATAGTTGATGAGCTGGACTTAAACGAGTTGTGTCCACTTGACCTGGATTCCCAGAACTACGATCTACCTATGATATAGATCCTCCAGCCATATATTTAAAGCCCAGAGCCTAGGGTGGAATAGAACATGACGATTAAGATAAAAATTAGTATTTTCAAATTCATATCATATAATTTTAGTTTTTCAAAATTAAAAATTATATACGAAGGAGAAAAGTATTTTTAGTATTTAAAACCTTTCACTACATTTATGTACTACATTGTATACACATTATATATATTGTTGATAGGAATCAAATGATGTTGAAATTCCTTTCCAACCATTGATGACATAAACAATCTAGATGTTGAATTCGAATGAAAACACATCATGATACTACTTGAATATAAGCATAAAAAAAATTAAATGCACATAGTTCACGGACTCTAAAATTATTGTTAAAGCCCCAAAATGAATCCTTGGCTTCACGGGTTTCACAACTATTGGTTAAAGTTTTGAGTTATCATGCTAGGATGCATTGAAGGGTTTATTGTATCTACGTCATGGTATTCTTCCTCATTATCATGGCTTTTGGTAAGACAATAAAGAAGGTAGTGTCCTACATCGACATGGAAAACGGTTTTGACATAGAGGTATATGCATTAGATGTTTTCATTAAATAACTTAAATTACTACATGTGACTGTCGATTCATTAAATCATGGACTGGTACAAAACACAACAAATTTTAGAGCCACGAGCCCTTAATTACTCACACTTAGAACCTTCTCAAATATAGCCATTAATAAACTTATTTTGGTATTTTGGTTTAGTTTTTTTTAAGTGTTTAACGGTATCTTGATCGAGGTTTTAAAAAAATATCGATCGAGCATTTGATAAACCCTCGATTGAGCTTCCGTTAAAATCTCGATCGAGGAATTTAAATACCTTGATCGAGGGCTTGAAAAATAGAGATTTATCCCTCTTACAAGAAAATCAATGTTTCTCCATGTCTTGTAGGGTGTAAACCCTACCATTCATGGCACACAATTGAGCAGAGTTCACACTGATAGATTCATCATCAAATCCTCTATCCATTGAGATATCATGCATGTGTTTTGACATTCATATGTGTGTTTTTTTAATTAGTTCTAAAACTTACACTTAGAAAACCATACAACAACTTCGAAGCATCTCAAAGAAAAATCCGCAGGGTAAAATATACAATTCCAAAAATTTATTTAAAATACACAACACACACATCGACGTGTCCTCTTCAAAAGGGTATCTTTGGTTTTTCAATTTTTCAAAACAGTGAAAAAAAAGCTGGGATGGACACACATGTGTATAAAATGATGTTGAAATCAAATGTGGTCACTTTCGAAAAATAATAAATAATTGTATATTGTGAAATAAATTAACAAAAAAATATGCAGAGCACAGTGCATTTTGTGTAGATCATGCTCATATATATATATATATATATTAATTATTAATGTAATATTGAATTATTGGGGTTGGACACAAGCCACTTATTAACTTCTTCAAATTTTTAAAGTCGCACAGTTCATTAAATGCAAAATTTCACACATTAAATGACATTAGAATATTTTTTAAAAAATATCATTGAGAAGCCAACATAATATTCTACAATTTGTTTTTTTACTGCAAGTCGAAATTCACATGGAATATATGCATTTCGAGGGCTTCTATCTAGCACATGAGTAATAAATCAGGTTTTCATCACCAAATTTGGCCAAAAACTGTTACCCGCCTTCATGGAATCACCCACACCCTATCTATATCACTAGTTAAAATTGACTAGTCTAGTTATTTATTCAATTATGTGAGTTATATTCACTCAATTTCTATTCTGCAAGTTTTTGTGTGTGACTAACAGAACCCTCTATCCATACATACTCTTATAATAAAAATTAGTTGAGTTTGTATCCATTTTGGGTGGGCTCCACTACGCAGGGCCTCTATGGGCCAAAATTGCCTAAAATTCCCAATTCATTCCTAAACTCCCTAAACGTCTCCAGAATCATTTACAATTGTCCCAAACATTATTTTATTCTATATAAATTTCAAAAAACTTTTGTGACTTTCCCCAATCCCCTGGTCGAAAGGACTGAATAAGTCTTCCTAGTTTAATGGTTGGGTGACCCAGAAGCGGGGGATTAAGTTTCTGCAGAGAGGTCTATGAAACCTGAATGGTCCCTGATATAAATGTGTTAGGGAAGATGAATTCAATTTTATTAAACTTACCTTGGTTTCTTACCCCTTCCTTCTCCCATGCATACAAATTTCTAATCAAAACACCTTTATTTGCATAGTCTGAAAAGTTGTTGAGTGTCTGTAAGTTCATATCATATTTTTTAAAATTAATTTTGGAGTAGTATTAGTGATTTGATCTGGATATCATACTTCAGATGACTACAGTGGTATCATAACACTTTCTTCCACTACTATGGAAAGAAGGATCTATGTTGACTAATTTTGCATATCACCAATTCAAGTAGCAACCATGAGGATTGTACCGATAGTTGAAGATGATGACTTCGATCGATTTGGTGAAGAATAAGAGGCGTTCTATGTTAATGATGGTTAGAAAATGTTAATAGACTGGGATGGTTACTTTTGTGAAAATGAGGAGTATGAAGACATGATGATTTAATGACCAATGGCTAATCCTAAGAAGGATTTAGCAAATATGATAGATGAAAGTGAAAACTTGCCCTACCACTACAAAGAGTATATTTCCCTGGGGGAAAAGATTTGTAAATTCATTCCTTTCAAATATTTTTTTATTTCAGATTTGGATTTAAGCCCAAGGATGTAGATGACTATTCTGTCAAGAGAAACAAATCATACATAGAGGAACCAAGTTGTTCCAACTATGTGAGTAAGGAAGAAGAAAGAGAATCCATAAAGGAAGGTTTATCAAAGCCATCTTCTTGCCCAATCATTAAGATAATATTTGGTTTTTCTTCCAACACGGTGTCCAAGAGCTGTGAGTTGAGGACCACTCAAGATGAATAAGCCTCAATTTCCTTGAATAAGAAGAATAAAAATGAAGTAGAGGAATATATCCATGAAGTTGAGTGCAAGTCACCGCAAGGTGGTTGCATTGGGAGAGAGAGTAAAGATGGATGCACTTCCAATTTCCTTGTGAGTGATCTCTAGATCAATGCTTAAGGTGTTGGCTCATGTATGGTTGGTGAGACATATTTTGGATCTGATTTAAAGGAGGTACACAAATCATATTTACAATCACCTCCTAAGTCACATAATGAAGAATATAACAAGGCCACACTACTTAGGTGTGAACTAGAAAATTTGGTGGAGGAGAAGGCCACCAAAGTATTTGTAAAGGGAAAGGATAAATTTAAAAACATGTATGATGAAGGTTCTGATTTTTGAAGAATCCATGTTATCTTATAACCATCTGATCCTTGGGAGGATAAAAATTCTTCACTTGCATCTAAGGAATGCAAGATGAAGGAAAATTGTGAGAGAGATGAATTTACTCATAGTCTCTCTATTGGTGAACAAAAAATCGGTGCAAAGAAAGGTAATGTTGTCAATGGTGATAAGGGATATTTTGGATTAGATCCAAAATAAGAACAAATATCAGATCTGAAGTCATGATCTAAACTCCTTAAGGAAGTGGAATTCAATCCCCCACCAGCTAGATGTGAATTAGGATAATTGAAGGAGAAACATATGATGCAAACGGATCGACATAGTTCATAATTTTGGACTCTCTTGCAACATGATGAAGCTGAAATTCCAGGGAATGAGATGCTTTCTGATTTTTGTACATATCACATGTCATTCCAGCCTTCATATATACCCTCCACTTCACATCATGGAAGTGATTTTGCAGAAAATGCAAAGGTTGACTTATATGCTGAGAATGAGTTTTGTGTTGTGGATCGATTCCACAAGAGAAATGGTCCTATATGTCATCTATTAGAATAAGAAACCTCATAACACTAAAGTAGGATAGAGAGAATCTTATGACACCCCTGAAAAAATTTGTTGGAATCAATTTCTTGGTGGCAAGATGTTGTTGGAAAGCTTTTGGTGGAGAGATGGAAGGAGAAGCCTTTCTGGAGGAGTGCATAGCACTTAAAAAAGGCATGGCCAACATGAAGGAGAGCTACATGATCCTACTATATGATAGATATAATCTCCTCATGATGGCTGAGATGCACCATACTGCACTCAAGAAGGAGGAAGAAGAATCTAATAGGCTCACTCATGAGTTGAAGATCACCTGTAACTCATTGAGGAGCACACAAAGATCCCTTTGAGAGTCAAATTTGCAGATATATCACCATCGAAAGGAGTTGAAGGTGTCACACCTTTCATGTTCCATGGAAGGAAATGTTTTGGGCATAATGGAGGAATTTCCAGTGGAGGGTGGGCATGAGAAAAGTTCAAATTTGCAAGTATTGGTGAAGGAAGATACCATATAATATGTTGATCAGTCACTTGTATCATTGCATAAGTACCCTGAAGAGGATATATGATTCATATATGCAAGAACATACACTTGTTCAATTATTGGATGAGCGAGTACATAGTGGAAATTGAGGCTCAAGGTTGTACAAGCCTAGCTTGTGAATGTAAAGAATGTCTCTTGAGGCATGCTATGAAAGAAGGACCCCATGATCTTTGTATGTGGAAAGTAAAATTCACCTTAGAATATGCGGTTGAGTACATCCCATGCAAATCATAAAACCAAATTTTTTATCCTTGTATTTATTGGATGGATAGAGATATATTTGGAATAATGACTGTGGGAGGTAAAGAGAATTTTTGCAATAAATGTTGAGTGTCTACAAGTTCATATGAGTTCATAGTGCAAGTTCAGACTTGTCACTAAAAGGATGACTTGTATGCTGAGAATGAGTTTTTTGTTGTGGATCCATGCCACAAGAAAAATGGTCCTATATGTCAGCTATTAGAAGAAGAAACCTTGGTGTACGATCTTATTTGTGAGCTGCATAATTTGTGTGGATCACTAAAGGAGGACGGAGAGAATCTTATGGCAACCCTAAAAAACCTTATTAACATCAATTCCTTGGTGGCAAGGTGTTTTTGGAAAGATCCTGGTGGAGAGATGGAAGGAGAAGCCTTTCTAGAGGAGTGTATAGCACTGAAAGAAGGAATGGACAAGATGAAGGAGATTTATGTGAACCTACTATTTGACAGAGATAATATCCTCATGATCGTTGAGATGTACTATAGTGCACACAAGAAGGAAGAAGAAGAACATGATAGGCTCACTCATGAGTTGGACATCACCAGTAACTCATTGAAGGTGTCACACCTTTCATGTTGCATGGAAGGACATTTTTTGGGACTAATGGAGGAATTTCTAGTAGAGGATGGGCATGAGGCATTTAATTGGTTTGTATTTACAATTATTATTTATTTTGTATATTAATTATGTGAAAATAAGCTTTCCATGTCAGGGGGGTGCAATGGGAAATTCAACTTTCCAAGGGGAAATAATTGGAAACTATAAGACAAAATAATTCAGGGAGGAAAAGGGAAAGTGCCCAAAATCCACAGAAAAGAAGTCAAAGATAAAAGTCAAAAACATTAGAAAAAGGAGGGCACAGTTTCCTTTTGGAGACTCATAAAATTTGTCATAGGAAAAGCAGGAAACATTTTACAAAGGAGGGCGTAGTTTCCTTTTGGAGACTCAAAAAAGTTGTCAAAGGAAAACAAGGAAATTTTTGACAAAAAAGGGTGTAGTTTCTAAGTTTTATGGATGAATTGGACAGGGAAACATCTTCACATGGCCCCTACTTTCCAATTACTCAAGAAGGGTGCATGGCTTGTCCAACGTTAGGGTTTCTATGGGGATGACTTGCTCTCATGTGTCTCCTACAACCTACACCTACTAAACAAGTCACCCCAGAATCTATTTAAAGGGGATTCAAGCACCATTTACTAGTTTTGTTGATGAATTATCGGTTCATGCTTATGTGAAGCATAGATTTATGAGTGATGTACCTCAGACCTTTGGGAGATGAGCCCCAAATATTTCCTTCCCCACTCCTCCATTCCCATTCCTTTTTCATTGCAGGTGTGGAGCACATGATGTCCAGCCAGTGATATAATATAAGTCATCTTTTTCAGCCACCATATCAGTAATTTCAAGCTCCAGTGAAGCTCAAGCTTCACCTACGTTCCCAGCTAGTCTCATGTTTGATTTTGGGCCTCCTGCCCATTGTTTTGAGTCCTCTTATGGAGTGGTTAGTAATTACACTTAATTTTATATGTATCAGCTTATAAACATTGTTTTAAATCTCTGTCATACTATTATCGTAGTGTCCACTAAGTTTACATATTTATTTTTCCATGTATAAGTGTGATTTGTCACTAAAATGAGATATTTGAGCATTCTAGTGCAATAATAATTGAGCCATGGTCATTGGAATGAGTTTGGCAGGTTTAATATGTTGATATAATATGTATTAAGCTATGTAAATTTCATTTATCAGATATCATACGTTTATGTTATGAATCCCATGCTATATTGTACACCCTAGCTAGATAACTAGTTAAAATTGACTAATCTAGTTGTTTCTTCAATTCTGTGAGTTCTATTCACTCAATTTTGATTATTCAAGTTTTTGTGTGTCACTGAAATTCCCCTCTATACATACATACTCTCAAACTAAAACTTAGTTTATTTAGTATATATTTTGGGTGGCCTCCACTACGTAGGGCCTTTCTAGGCCAAAATTGGCTAAATTTCCCAATTCATTCCTAAACTCCCTAAAATGATCCAGAATCATTTTGGATCAATATGTAAGTTGGGTTACCAAAACCCAGCACAAATCACCTTTCTTGCAGTATCTTGTCCTCCGTAGTGTCCACCAGCAATCCCCTGTGGGATTCCTCTAAAATACTGCCTTGTTCATGGGGTAGGACACATCGCCTCAAAATATCATCTAAGCCAAGTTTGTATAAATTCCCAGCAATCAATTGCAAATCTGAAGCCTTGACTACTAATTTCTTCTTCTATCTTGTTGATAAATCTTCCGGTGTGACTGTTGTCGCCAAGAATTGGATTATTTGGTCATAATCATCTGCTACGTCGACTCTGAACAACTGCATATCTGGCAGTCCCTCATCAATGTTTTTTGGTTCTTCATCTATCTCAATCCAAGATAAATGATCAGGGCCAACATTCAAGTGAACCGTCTTCACAATTATCTCAAAATCAAACTCTTGAAAGAGAAGTAGCCAACGACATATCCCCTCCCCCCAACACAGGCTTATTGACCAGGTATTTCAAAGAAGAATGGTTAGTAAAAATCTTAAAATGACCACCTAAGAGGTAATGGCTGAATTTCTGCAGCACATACACCATTGTCAGAGATTCTCTCTTTGTGGTTGTATAGTTTTTCTTAGCAAATGACAACTTTCGACTAGAGAAAGCGATCAGGTGATCCATATCTCCTTCACCTAGATGCATGAGCACCACATCGAGTGTGATAGAAGATGCATTGACATGAACATGGAACTCCTTGTTCCAATATCGGAACACAAGTATAAGTACCGAAGCCATCTTGGCCTTCATTGTGTCGAAGCTTCCTTGAAATTCTGGAATCCATATAAATGAAACATCTTTCTTCAATAGTTTCTACATAGGGGAAGTAATCGCAGCATATCCTCTAATGAATTTGCGATAATACCTAGTGTGCCCCAGTGTCACTCTAAGTGTATTCACATTTATCAGTGATGAAAGGATCAAAATGAGCACTATCTGAACAGGGTTGACCAACAATCCTTGCTTGCACACAATGTGACCCAACAACATCCAAAACGGTGAATAGAAAATACACTTAATGGAATTCAATGCGATCTAATGTTGTCGACATCTTTCCAGCATCAGTCACAGGTTTTCTAGATGATCCTTAATTAGGCCATACACTATCCAATCATCCATATAAACTTGTAGGAACTTTTGAATGAAATATTTGAATGCGGCGACAAGAACCCGAGAAAATACTGCAGGCACATTCTTTAACCCAAAAGGCATCACTGCGTATTGGAAGCAACCCCATTCAGTGACAAATGTCATTTTATGTCGATCTTCTTTGGTGATTATTATCTGGTGATAGCTATAAAATCCATTTGTAAAAGAATACATCTCCTGACTGCCTACTGCTTCAAGTCCTTCATCTGTGAATGGTGTCAAAAATAGGTCATGCATAAAAGGATCATTCAATTTTCTTATTTCGACACAGATTCGAACTTCATTGGTTTTCTTGTCGTGAACCACCATAGGATTGAACCATTCATATTCTTCCATTGGCTCAATGATTCCAGCATCCAACATCTGGTTGAGATCAATCTTGAATATTTCTTTGTATTGCAGATTCAGGCGATCTAGCCTCTATCGTATTGGTTTCGCATTTGGCTTTAATGGAATCTTCATCTCTCCTAAATCACCTAGTATCCCCTTCATTTATAAAAAAGTCGTCAGAAATAGATATTGACATTCATGCAAGAGATTCGTGATCTTTTCCATGGTCTCTTTGTCCCAGTAGTCCCCAACACTTGAAAATTTTGGTTTCTCCTCTGTCCCAGTCTTAACTTTTCTAATCTTCAGTGGCTGATTGATGGGATCAGTCGGTATATTTGGTGTTGCGACATTCCTACTCCCTTCTGTCTCTAGAATATTGATATTCTACAGCTCATCATTATCCTCAGGTTCACCAGACACATTGTAACATTCCATCATTGACTGTATGTGGAAATGCACATGTGGATCTACTGGATATGCAACCAGCAATAATTTTGATACCACATATCAGATGATCTGAAGTGCATTACAGACATCAAGATCAACAACCCCGAAACTAAAGGTATGAGAAAAGCAAACTGTCAACTCCTCCCAATTGGTTATTTCTTTGCACAACTTTGCTAATACATACCATGATCTTGGCATATCATCCAATGTGTGGAGAAAGGCATGGACCCATTCATCCTAGATAACTAGTTAAAATTGACTAGTCTAGTTGTTTCTTCAATTCTGTGAGTTCTATTCACTCAATTTTTATTATTCAAGTTTTTTGTGTGTCACTGAAAGTCCCCTATATCCATACATACTCTCAAACTAAAACTTAGTTTGAGACTCCCCTATTATTATTCAAGTTTTTTTGTGTCACTAAAAGTCCCCTATATCCATACATACTCTCAAACTAAAACTTAGTTGATTTAGTAAATATTTTGGGCGGCCTCCACTATGCAGGGCCTTTCTGGGCCAAAATTGGATAAAATTCCCAATTCATTCCTAAACTCCCTAAAATGATCGAGAATCATTTTGGATCATTATGTAAGCTGGGCCACCAAAACCCTGCACAAAGCACCTTTCTTGTAGTAGCTCGTCCTTCCTAGTGTTCACCAGAAATCCCCCATGGGATTCCTCTAAAATACTGCCTTGTTCATGGGGTAGGACACATCGCCACAAAATCTCATCTGAGCCAAGTTTGTGTAACTGCCCAGCAATCATGGAAATCCGACTCCTTGACTACTAATTGCTTCTTCTGTATTCTTGATAAATCTTCCGGTGCAACTGTTGTCGCCAAGAACTAGACTATTTGGTCATAATCATCTGCTACGTCGACTCTGAACAATTGCATATCTGGTAGTCCCTCATTAATGTTTTTTGGTTCTTCGTCTGTTTCAATCTAAGATAAATAATCGGGGCCAACATTGAAGCAAACTGTCTTCACAATTATCTCAAAATCGAACTCTTGAAAAAGAAGTAGCCAACGGCGTATCCCCTGCCCCCAACACAGGCTTGTTGACCAGGTATTTCAAAGAAGAAAGGTTAGTAAACATATTAAAATGACCACCTAAGAGGTAATGGCTGAATTTATGTAGCACATACACCATCGTTAGACCTTCTCTCTTTGTGGTTGTATAATTTTTCTTAGCAAATGACAACTTTTGACTAGAGAAAGCGATTGGGTGATCCATATCTCCTTCACCTGGATGCATGAGCACCAAACCGAGTAAAATAGAAGATGCATCGACATGAACATGGAACTCCTTGTTCCAATATGGGAACAAAAGTATAGGCACTGAAGCCATCTTGGGCTTCAGTGTGTCGAAGCTTCCTTGACATTCTGGAATCCATATAAATGAAACATATTTCTTCAATAGTTTCTCCATAGGGGAAGTAATTGTAGCATATCCTCTAATGAATTTGCGATAATACCTAGTGTGCCCCAGTGTCACTCTAAGCATCTTCACATTTGTCAGCAATGAAAACATCAAAATGAGCACTATCTGAACAGGGTCGACCAACAATTCTTGCTTGCACAAAATGTGACCCAACAACATCCCAAATGGTTCACAGAAAATACACTTATTGGAATTCAACACGATCTAATGCTGTCGACATTTTTCCAGCATCAGTTGCAGGTTTTCTAGATGATCCTTAATTAGGCCATACACTATCCAATCATCGATATAAACTTGTAGGAAATTTTGAATGAAATCTTTGAATGCGGCGACAACAACCCAAGAAATGATTGCAGGTGCATTCTTCAACCCAAAAGGTATCACTGTGTATTGGAAGCAACCCCATTCAGTGACAAATGTCATTTTATGTCAATCTTCTTTAGTGATTCTTATCTAGTGATAGCTATAAAACCCATCTGTAAAATAATACATCTCTTGACTGCCTACTCCTTCAATTCCTTCATCTGTGAATGGTGTCGAAAACGAGTCATGCATACAAGCATCATTCAATTTTCTTAATTCGACACAGATTCGAACTTCATTGGTTTTCTTGTCTTCAACCACCATAGGACTGATCCATTCAGATTCTTCCATTGGCTCAATAATTCCATCATCCAAAATCCAGTCGATATAAACCTTGAATCTTTCTTTGTATCATAGATTCAGGCGATACGGCCTCTATCGTACTGGTTTCGCATTTGGCTTTAATGGAATTTTCATCTCTCCTAAATCACCTAGTATCCCCTTCATTTCTGAGAAATTCATCGCAAATAGATATTGACATTCATGCAAGAGATCCGTGATCTTTTCCATGGTCTCTCCTTCCCAGTAGTCCCCAACACTTGAAAATTTTGGTTTCTCCTCTATTCGAGTGTTAACTTTTCTAATCTTCAGCGGCTGATTCATGGGATTAGTCGGTATATTTGGTGTTGCGACATCCCTACTCCCATTTGTCTCCAGAATATTGATATTTTGCAGCTCATTGTTATCCTCAGGTTCGCCAGACCCATTGTAACATTCCATCAATTACTGCATGTGGAAATGCGCATGTGGATCTACTGGATATGCAACCAGCACTAATTTTAATACCACATCCCAGATTATATGAAGTGCGTTGTAGACATCAGGATTGACAACCACGAAACTAAAGGTATGAGAAAACAAAACCGTCAACTCCTCCCAATTGGTTATTTCTCTGCACAACTCCGCCGATTTATACCACGATCTTGGCATATCATCCAATGTGTGGAGAAAGGCATGGACCCATTCATCCTAGATAACTAGTTAAAATTGACTAGTCTACTTGTTTCTTCAATTCTCTGAGTTCTATTTACTCAATTTTTATTATTCAAGTTTTTGTGTGTCACTAAAAGTCCCCTCTATCCATACATACTCTCAAACTAAAACTTAGTTGATTTAGTACATATTTTGGGCATCCTCCACTATGCAGGGCCTTTCTGGGCCAAAATTGGCTAAACTTCCCAATTCATTCCTAAACTCCCTAAAATGATCGAGAATCATTTTGGATCATTATGTAAGCTAGGCCTCCAAAACCCTAAACAAAGCACCTTTCTTGCAGTAGCTCATCCTCCGTACTGTCCACTAGCAATCCCCCACGGGATTCCTCTAAAATACCACCTTGTTCATGGGGTAGGACACATCGCCTCAAAATCTCATCTGAGCCAAGTTTGTATAACTGCCCAGCAATCAATTGGAAATCTAAAGCCTTGAATAGAAATTGCTTCTTCTATCTTGTTGATAAATCTTCTGGTGTGACTGTTGTCGCCAAGAAATGGATTATTTGGTCATAATCATCTGCTACATCAACCCTGAACAACTGCATATATGGCAGTCCCTCGGCAATGTTTTTCAGTTCTTAATCTGTCTCAATCCGAGACAAATGATTGGGGCCAACATTCAAGCGAACCATCTTCACAATTATCTCGAAATCAAACTCTTGAAAGAGAAGTAGCCAACGGCATATCCCCTCCCCCCAACACAGGCTTATTGACCAGGTATTTCAAAGAAGAATGGTTAGTAAACATCTTAAAATGACCACCTAAGAGGTAATGGCTGAATTTCTGCAGCACATACACCATCGGAAAACCTTCTCTCTTTGTGGTTATATAGTTTTTCTTAGCAAATGACAACTTTCAAATAGATAAAGTGATCGGGTGATCCATATCTCCTTCACCTAGATGCGTGAGCACCACACCAAGTCTGATAGAAGATGCATCGAAATGAATGTGGAAGTCCTTGTTCCAATATGGGAACACAAGTATAGGCACTGAAGCCATCTTGGGCTTCAACATGTCGAAGATTCCTTGACATCCTCGAATCCATATAAATGAAACATATTTCTTCAATAGTTTCTCCATAGGGGAAGTAATCGCAGCATATCCTCTAATGAATTTGCAATAATACCTAGTGTGCCTCAGTGTCTCTCTAAGCATATTCACATTTGTTAGCGATGAAAAGATCAAAATGAGCACCATCTGAACAAGGTCGACCAACAATCCTTGCTTGCACACAATGTGACCCAACAACATCCCAAATGGTGCACAGAAAATACCCTTATTGGAATTCAACGCTATCTAATGTTGTCGACATCTTTCCAACATTAGTCACAGGTTTTCTAGATGATCCTTAATTAGGCCATACACTATGCAATCATCCATATAAACTTGTAGTAACTGTTGAATGAAATCTTTGAATGCGGCGACAACAACCCGAGAAAATATTGCAGGTGCATTCTTCAACCCAAAAGGCATCATTGTTTATTGGAAGCAACCCCATTCAGTGAAAAATGTCATTTTATGTCGATCTTCTTTAGTGATTCTTATCTGGTGATAGTTATAAAATACATTTGTAAAAGAATACATCTCCTGACCTCCTACTCCTTCAAGTCCTTCATCTGTGAATGGTGTCGAAAACGGGTCATGCATACAAGCATCGTTCAATTTTCTTAATTTGACACAGATTCGAACTTCATTGGTTTTCTTGTCTTGAACCACCATAGGACTGATCCATTCAGATTCTTCCATTGGCTCAATGATTTCAGCATCCAACATCTGGTCGAGATCAACCTTGAATCTTTCTTTGTATCGCAGATTCAGGCAATATAGCCTCTATCATACTAGTTTCACATTTGGCTTTAATGGAATCTTCATCTCTCCTAAATCACCTAGTATCCTCTTCATTTCTGAGAAATTTGTCGCAAATAGATATTGACATTCGTGCAAGAGATCCATGATATTTTCCATGGTCTCTTCGTCCGAGTAGTCCCAAACACTTGAAAATTTTGGTTTCTCCTATGTCCCAGTGTTAACGTTTCTAATCTTCAGTGGCTAATTCATGGGATCAATCAGTATATTTGCTGTTGCAACATCCCTACTCCCTTCTATCTCCAAAATATTGATATTCTGCAGCTCATCGCTATCCTCAAGTTCACCAAACACATTGTAACATTCCATCATTGACTGCATGTAAAAATGCACATGTGGATCTACTGGATATGCAACCAGCACTAATTTTAATACCACAGCCCAGATGATCTGAAGTGCATTGTAGACATTGGGATTGACAAGCATGAAACTAAACATATGAGAAAAGCAAACTATCAACTCCTCCCAATTGGTTATTTCTCTGCACAACTCCGCTGATACATACCACAATCTTGGCATATCATCCAATGTGTGGAGAAAGGCATGGACCCATTCATCCTTTGGTTGCGATGCCCACAATGTCTGGTATTCCATCAAATGGTTTCTAGGGTCATTCCTCCCACTGTACCTCTGAGTATGATATATTTATACATCACTAAAGAACATTGTCATCAACCATCGACACTATACCTATTCAGTAATTGTCTTTTTATGAGTTGCCCACCAGCATGTTGGAGTAGCCTTCAGTTCCTCCTCCAGCTCCAACAATCGTTGCGGTTCTGATACTTTCTCTTCAAACTCCATTAAGAATGCAGAAATCTTAGGTATCCATTCATAAATTGGTAATTCAACAATCTCAGTCGCGACATGGCATAGCGACTCCATAATTAGACCGTACTTTCTGAATGACACCTCATGCATGCGATTTTTCCCGTTCTCTAACACATCGTCAGAATCAGAAGATGTAGAACTAGATTTGCACCAACTGATTTCTCTATCAACAGTTGGGTGGATGTAATCTTTGGAAATGTTGTAAGCATGATCCCATCCCGTGACAAATTCATCTTTCAATGGCTCAACATATCTCCATCATTCATTTGGATCCGTAGGAGCGATGACTCTGATGTCTTGATTCTCAAAAGTCATCATCCGCTTCTTGAAGTTAATTACTACCATACTATCATTGGCCCATCCAATCCCCAACAACACGGGACAGGTTTCTCCACCATTAACAACTTCAATTATGGTGAAATAAGTATAGGTATTCATACCTTCAAAATCTACGACCAGGTTCGACACACATCCAATCGGTTGTACTTTAGCCTGATTAGCCAAGCGCAGCTGCATAGGGGACCAACCCGAGATCGGTCTCCCCATCTTCTACCATGTCTATTTTGTTAGGATATTTACATCTAAGCCCAGATACAGAATGACTGAATCTACTTCATAGTCCCCAATCTGAATGTTCATGTGCATCTCTTTTCCTGTATTTTTCTTATGTAAATATTTCATCGAGGAGTCCTTCCGCTCCTTACCTGGGCATTGCAGCAAATTTTCAATCTCGGCTAGAGCATCGAGATCTCTTGTCAATGACAAGCAACTTTCAAGGAAGTGCTGCAAGGTACCATGCTTCTGCGATGGTCCTTCCTCCAACGAAGAATAAAAGGTAGAGGGCATTTCATAGACATGTGACTTACCAGTATTTCTTTCGATCACATCCTGAGTTTTGAAGAATTTCTCTTTTTTGGTTTCCATATCAAATGATGCCTTCTTCTTCCCATTCTCTCCAGTCATCTCACCTCCGTGGGTGATGATGGAAACATCAACATCCTCTGCTCTGGGCTCCACTGATATCATCTCAACTGTCAATCCTTGACCTTGGTTCATCGAAGGATTCTGATTCAATGGTGGATTATGATTTATTGGTGGCTTCATTGGTTGATTCACAGTCTAAGTCTGAAGTGGGACTTGATTCTAAGCCTAGTTCTACAACTAATTCTAGTTTTGTAGTTGATTTTGATTCTGTAACTGGTTCTCACTCTGCAACTAAGGAATGTTCCTAGTATTCCATCTTGCAATTAGTTGTGGGACGTTCTTGATAGTATGATCAATTGTGGTGCAGTATGTACATGAACACTACAAGTGTGGGAAATATTTTTGGTAATGTCCAAATACCCCACAATTGTAACATTGGACAGGTTTGCGACCTCGTCCTCCTCCTCTTCCTCAGAATTCTCTGCAGAATCCTCCTTGCTATTGGTACTGTGGCTAAGAAAATTTTTGTTGGGAGGGATTCGACTATTGCTAAATGTAGTGTGCTTCTTGGACATATTGTGGTTGCAACAAAGCTATTTTCATCTAACTATACTACGGCTGCGATACGAACTATGGTTGCAACGCAAACTATGGTTACAGCTATGATGGTATAAATTGTATGTGTGGCAGTGGTGTATACTGTAGATGAGGTCAATATTTTACCACCTGAGGCTACATATATGATTGTTGTACTGCACGATGATCTTCACCATTCACAAAGTATGAGTCATATGTCCTTTCCTGAAGCAGGTCATATGCACGACAGTCTTTATCTTCATGTCCCACTGATTGACAAAATGAACAATATAGATTTGCTACACCATCTTCTACATGTAGCTACATTCTTCATGTCGGTGCCCATAGACTTGACATCTGTGACACCATGGTACGTTTCCACAACTCAGTGGGTTCGTCGCCCTAGAGAACAGATAATTTCGGAAGTCATGGAACGTATATTTAGTGTGTCCATCTGCATGACAATGAATGCACCAAAGATATTAATGATTCTCTTTCCCTTTCTTAATGTCTTGCAATTGAAGCATCAAGTTCACGAGCTGCTCCTAAATTTGGTTCATACTAGCTACATTCTCCCCAATATGTCAAGCTTCTAACTTCATTGGGATGTTTAGAGCCTCGCTCTGTGTCGCGATATTCTGTTGCATCATTTGTTGTCAGATATGAGGTTTCAATGATACGATAAACCATTCTTTGTGCTGAACATCGCTCATATAGTAACTGATTCGCACCATCAGTGTCTTAAATTTTTTATCGAAGTCCCAAACGGTCTCATTAGGAAATTTCTTAATCTCTTTTAGCTCAGTAATACACTGTGCTTCAGATTTTGGTTTTCATAATTCTTCAATTAGTCATCTCCTGACTTCATCCAATTTTTTTGCAGGGATCCTCGTAGGAACTTGCATAAATTTCATGTACCAATCTAGCGCGTGACCCCATAGAGTAGTCTCCAATTGGCCTTTCTTGAAATCGTCATCCATGGCTTGTCTAATAGTCCACACTGCATCACATAGAAACCAATACTGATTGGGATCACCAGTATTTCTTCCATGGAACAAAGGTAACTTTGTATCGTTTCCCTCCATCCTAGGCCTTCTTCCTACAGATTTCAATCTACTACTAGAATGTTGTTGGCACGTTGGGAAAGTCGACATGGAACTTGGGTTTCTTTCTGAATTTGGAGTAGTGCACAGAGGTTTGGGTATGTTGCTGCTGAGGTTCGATCTTACAACTACTTTTGGGCATAGTTTGGGTCAGTTAATCCTCTTCGTCAATGTAGGGTTGCTTCATCCCATGTGGTACTACTTTGTGTTCTTGTGTTTAGATTGTAGCAGGACCTTCTGTTGTCCTCTGCTTCTTCTCTTGTCAAAACCTTACTCCTCCCCTCATAAGACCACTTTATTCCTTGGCTTCCCTCACAATCTCATTAAAAATTTCACCCATCTACCCCTTATCTTCCCATTTTTCTCCCCCCTTTCGTCGTGGTATCCAGTGCCTCTGCACACCATATCTCTACTACTCAATGTGCATCTTCAGTATACCCTTTTCATAGACAAGCATCTAGACAATAAGAACCTACCTCTGGGTCTGTTGAAAAATTCCCTTTATGCTTCGATGTAGGACTTGGTAGTGTCGACTATGAATTCAGTGATATATCCCTCTAGTGTACTATCTAGCCAGACCTCAATAGCCCGTGATGCTTTATTGTCAGTTTCCCACAACTCCTGGATCAATTCAGGGGTCCAGGATGTTGGCTCTCCTCGGAAATTTGTCTTCTTGTAAGTGAACCATACCAACCACTTGTACAATAGGATGGGAAACTCATCATATTGTAAGGTGGACCACTAGAACCGTGCAAGCTGGGCCTCCAGAACCCTACACAAATACTTCGCTAGTACCGCAAATAAACTTGCATCCTTTTGATAAATGGGTCGTATATTTTGTGGGGCTAATCAACCCACCTAGGAAAAGAACCGGTACACAATACATAATCACAACAATAGACTACTTGATGAGGTGGGTGGAGGGCACACCCATCATGGATTGCACCGCTACAATAGCAACAATATTTCTATTTGACAACATCATCATGCGGTTTAGATTCCCAAGGATATTGATGAGTGAGTTGGTCAGTCACTTCATCAACTGCACAGTAAGCACGTTGACAAAGGAATTGCAAATGCAACATAATAAAAGTACACCATATCATTCACAGAAAAATGGAATAGTAGAAGCTTTCAACAAGATATTGGAGCATGCACTTACAAAGTTATGTAATGCTAACCGCGATGAATGGGACTTGATGATTCTTGCAGTACTTTGGGCATATTGCACCACTTGAAATAGATTGATAGGGAAAACACCGTTCAAATTAGTATATGGGAAAGAGGCAGTCATTCATATGGAGTACATTGTGCCAAGTATACGCATTGTAGCAGCGACGAGCATGGATGATAAAGCAGTGCTAGAGGAGTGCACATCTTAGTTGCTACAGCTTGAAGAAGACCTCTTTATAGCAGTTTTCCATCAACGCGTTGAGAAGGGTCGTGAGAAGGCTTGGCATGATCGCCATATAAAGAAAAAATAGTTTTAGCAAGGGTATTTGGTACTATTGTACGACAGTAAATTATTGAAGAATCTAGGTAAGTTACAGATGCATTGGTTAGGTCCATATCTTGTTAATGCTATTACTTGTGGAGGCGCAATGCAGCTACAACGGTTAGATGGAGCAATGCTACCCAAATTTGTAAATGGTATTCGACTAAATCCCTATAGGACAGGGTCAGAACCATGTGATGCTTGAGGTGTTGTGCAGCAAAAAAAAAAATAGATAGGATCAAGAGAGAATGGAAGGTGCACCATGAGGAGGTGGCTGCGCAGGAATAGGAGGTAGTAGCGCAAGTAGAAGGTAATGCTGTGACAGCCGTAGGGATGCAAGTGGACGTCATATAAATAATAAATGAAGACAGTTAATGTAGGTAAATGATGACACTTTTAGACGTGATGTGTAATGATAGCAGATCCAACCGGTGTGTTGGAAGAATCGATGGAGTATTTGGGTATTTAATGAATGATTTATTCATGATGATTGAATTGAAGTGACACAATAAGAATCCCACTATGGTTGGAGGACACCATTGTGCAAATTCAAATTACATTAAGTTGCAGAAGCTACTAAGTGGTCAAGAGGGTCATTAAGGAAAACTAAGCTAAGTAAGGAATTTTTTTAGGTCGAAAAGGGTGTAAGCTTTGTGAATCGAGAGGAGAGTTGGTATGATATGCAGAAAACCCATACACCTTTGATATTTCAAGTGAGCAAGATTCATCACTCAGACTAGTCACAATTAAAGAAGAAGTTGCAAGTATGCATCCTCGCTCGTCAACGAAGAGGAAAACACAGAATCCCATCTCCCCAGTATCACAGAAGCGATGGACTAGAATGAACAAGAGGGCACACAAAGAATATATACCATAGACAAGGCCATCGAGCCCTGAAGTTATGGATTATGCTACTAGAGAAGGGGTGTATATCAAGGACATCCTTGGGTACACCACTCCTAGTTGGTTTGGGGCATAGGCCAAGAAACCCATGAAGAATCAGAGATGGACGAGAGTTATTTCCCCATTTAACAAAACCTATAGAAACAAGGATTGGGATCGAATTATGGGAGTCTGAGCTGAGCCTAAATGTAAGGAATGATAAGGCTCTGAGAGATGGAATGGTTTTCAATGTGGCACTTAGGATTCAGAATTTGCAGCTATAGACCATTCTCTTGGATGTCAACAGACTATCCACCCAGATGTCGGTATCCATGTAGCAAGGGGCCAACCAGGAATTGTTTGATAAACAGAAGAGTATCAACAACCAATATTTGTGGTTGAAGGAACAAGTAGCTGTCCTACATAAGGAGGTTGAATAATTGTGTCGAACTAAGGAGAAATTGATCATCTCAGAGAAGGCACATGAGGAGCTGCATCAGAGAGTCGTCAACGCAAAGCAACGGCATCAGCGGAGTGCATAGTAAGACGTGGCTCAAGGGTGAGTCACAATATTGTATTTGGGGCCTGTTGGCAGGGTTTTTGGGGTAATATAGTTGCAGAGCATCATGGATGTTGTGCATGTTTAGAAGACACCGTGTAAGTGAAAGATGGCGTGTAAGGTGGAAGATAGACTATTTGAATATTTTATGTCACTTTTTGTACTTTTGGACCATATTTTGTGGATATTGGTCATTAGTTGGTAGAATCAGTTAATATTTAGTTATAAAATAATCCAAGTGGACCATGAATGTAAAGGAGAAAGCCTATAACTAGAAGAATAATTGTAAATGTAAAAACAATCCTAGACTGAAATGAGAGCTGGAGACTCAATGGAATTGCTGTTTGTTTTGGATCTGTGATTGGTTGCGCAGAATTAATATGAGAACATGAAGGTTGATATGAAATACTTTTATCTTTTTGTCTCTTTTTGTCTTTTTATTTCTGTGAATCCAATGGTGAATGTGTGCGACATGGATCTATGATGCGATGTTTATTGCTTATGAACTATGTTATCTTTCTAGATCTTTTTGCACATCATCATGGTTATTTATGTGATAAATAAATTATGCTATCTTTTAAAGAGAAATAATGAATGGTTCTTCTGCTGATTAAGTGAATAATTAGATATGATAGATAAGTTGATGAATTGTCGATGCCCATGGCCCCTTATATTCTATAGAAACTTCATTCAGTCATCCCTCACTTGAACATCTCGGGTGAGACTTCATCCGCTTTGTGGGTGTATCCACCCTTCCTGGGCTGGTGCTCAAGGAGATTACGGTAAGCTGAGCTTCAATAGAGTGGGAACCCCTATCGATTGGGTTTTGTTGGTTGGGTTTGCGCCAACATGTGACACTCGACATATCATCAGAGTACATGCTACATAACTTTTGTCAATAAAACATTACACAACTTGTAATTCTTGTTGATACTTCACATGATTCTTCATTTCACGATCATAATATCAATGCATTCACAATTGACCAAATTTTGACATCATTCTCATAGTAAAAATTTACTCATAAATATGTCACATAATCCTTCTTATGTCATATCTCATAAATAATTAATTGCTTCACACATGTCTAGGTCACCCGAAACTGGATTCCCTCAAACATACATCCTTACAACTTTTTTAGATCTCAAATAATTAAATAGTCAAGTTATTCGTCATAGAATTTCCTCAATTAATAGTTTATTCTAATATCAAGGGTCAAGGTAAAAATAGGTCATTACATACACCCCCACTTCAAGAAACTTCGTCCTGGAGTTTTAGAATAAGTATGCATAATGTCTATGTGTTTCCAATGTGTCCAATGGTCGCAATACTAGGACTCTATCTATGCTTGATATCATACCATGCTAGTTTACAAATATATACTAACTATTATGCCTTAGTATCGAGTCATCATTTCTATTAATTCATAGTGATTTCATTCAATTAGTTTTTCTATCCCTAAATAGGGCATTACACACTCCCCCTCTTTAGGAAACTTTGTTTCGAAGTTTAATTCTTATTGTATATTCAATGCTAGTTTCTCTTTCTTTTCATATTCAAGTCTTTATCCCATTCTACTATATTTTCATCAAATGATCATTCCCATAAGCACTAGATATGCTCCATTGTTGACTTTATGTTCCAAACGATAAGATTCCAGCACATTCTCCTTAAGTCAATAATAATATCACGTAATGTAAATCTAGTAATACTTTTCAAGAAGTGTCAATATTGACTAGAGTTCCTACAGCTTCAAGTGAAGTGAAAGCATCTAGGATATCCATTTCAAACTACAATCTAGGTCGCTTCTATAACCACGAAAAATCATTAATCAACCAACAAAATGCTAATTAAGAACACACCATAGAATTTCAGGTGATCCTTTTTCCGAAGTGATGTCACATTGTAGTGACTCTTTGTTATACATTTATCAACAAACAACATATATACCTATAAATGACATGTTGCTTCTATGATTGATTATATTTTGTTTGTTTTTCAACATTTAAGCTAGCATTATGTTAGGATATTTTCACTAAGAGAATAACAAGCACAGAAATAAAAACATAAGCACTTCACAAGAGACAAGAGACACAAATAGTTTTGATCGGGGAAACCATAAATGGAGAAAACCCCTAACTTCCTCAAAGATAGAATCACCACATGATGTAAGATCCCAAAACAGTAAGATGCACTCCCAACAGCAGTAGTCTTCTTCTTCTGTCTAGTCCCAGTATTTCCTTCTTCACTAGTGCGCCACACTTGAGTGAGTGAATGATGTGTATGATAAATAGAGAGTCTCAGTCTCTATTTATATTCTTCCGTTCACTTGAAGTGCACTTAATCACGTAGGCTCAACTTACAATTACTTACTCGAGCCTACACCTTAATTAGTGTATAATAACTCAAGTGCCCCGAAACTGTGGGGACTTACCTAATGACTTGAAAAAACTTGTTTAAATTATTAATCCTCTCGATCGGAACATCGGGGCATGACAACATGACTCAAATACATAATAGAAACATACTGGAATAAACATCATGTTACAATACATAAGATACATAGAAGAATACATTCCGAAGTTACATATACATCAACACTCCCTCTTAACTAGGAAGGTATTCTTTCGACACGATTTTCAGCACTAGTCTTCTTCTCTGTATCAACTAGATCATCTTCATCTTCAAGTCGTCTTCATCTTCAAGTCATCTGGATCTAGATCATCTCTTGATATGGATCGTCATAGAACTGGATCTGGGTCATCACTCGATCTGGATCATCATCATTGGACTGGATCTAGATCATCACTCGATCCGGATCTCTCGGAGTCATCACAACTGGATCTGGATCATAGCTCGATCTTGTCATCATCATGTGTGTACTATCTCGTCATAGGAAGTTCTACAAAGCTAGCCCTTTTTCATGCTAGTTGTAGGCCTAGCCACTAGGTAGGTCTTCACCGAGCACTTACATCTGACCTGCTTGTCAGAAAGGCATGCCCATCACTCACATTTGATCATGTAGTAAACTACAATCACATCAGAAAGGCCCAACACTTACATTCACCAGCATGGTAGGCACAAAAACTACCATCTATGAAATGGCTCTGCACCTACATCTGACCTACTCATCAGAAGGGCACAGTACTCACATCCATCCAGGATGGAACACATCTTGCTCATAATAATGGACGAGTTTTGCACTTCCATCCAGGATGGAACCACATACACTCACTATGATGAAAGAACTCTGTTCTTTTCACCCAGGCTGGAACCACATCCACTAACAATGATGGAATATTTCCTCACTTTCATCTAGGCTGGAACCACATCTGCTCACAATGATGAAAGAAATCTGTTCATTTCACCCAAGATGGAACCACATCCACTAACAATGATGGAATATTTCCTCACTTTCATCCAGGCTGGAACCACATCTGCTCACAATGATGAAAGAACTCTGTTCTTTTCACCCAAGCTGGAACCACATCCGCTCACAATGATGAAAGACTCTCATCCAGGCCGGAGCCCCTCCTACCACAGTGATGAGAGATTTGTGCACTCACATCTGACCTGGTAGGAACTGAATCCTACACCCTCATCAGAATGGCCCCCAGTCCCTAACTGAGCTACCTGGTAATGGACCAGGCGCCTCCACTCTCCCTGAGAGTGGCAGTTTCCCTTACATCTTTCCTACTCGATAGAATGGCCAACACACACATATGACATGAGAGGAACCTAATCCTTTACCCATGAACAGAATGGTTCAGCCCTTATATCTGACCTACTCGTAGGAATGGATCTCTCAGTCCCTGACTGAGTGTTCCTGGTAACTGACCAGGTGCCTCCATTCCCAGAATGGCAGTCAGCACTCATATCAGTCATGGAAGGAACCAATCCTCTCACCATGATGGAATGGTTCATCCCTTACATCTGACCATGGAAGGAACCAATCCTCTCACCATGTCAGAATGGATTTGGGTCTCATCACTTTCTCTGGGAGGAAGCCTCAATCTAGAGAACACCAAGTCTCTCTCTGAAGTACTCAAACTTCAGCCTAGCCAATGGCTTCATCAATACATCAGCTATCTGTTCCTGCGTCGCAACATAGAGGAACTTCACTGCTCCTCTCTGCACCATTTCCCTGATATAGTGATACTTGATCTCGATATGCTTCTACTTGTCATGGAACACTGGATTCTCTGACAACTTCACACAACTCTGGTTGTCACAATGTAAACAAGTAGCATCCAACTGGAGATCAAATATATCAGATAGTAGCTTCTGTGGCCATACTGCCTCACAACTAGCTGAACAAGCTACGACATACTCTAATTCAGCTGTACTCAGTGCCACATAGGATTGCTTCCTGCTAAACCAAGATATCACACCTGATCCCATATTGAAGCAACATCCGGAAGTACTCTTCCTATCGATGGCACTGCCTGCCCAATCTGAATCAACATAACCCTCTAAGTTAATCTTCTGATTCGCATCGTACTTGAGCCCATAATCAACTGTAGCCCTGCATGCTTTGCAACCATCGGGTGAACATGTCTCAATGTGTTCACAACAAAGAAAATATCTGGTCTCAGGTACATCAAAGACCCAATCATATAATGATACATTGTAGCATCAACCGTCTCTGATGAAGCATCACTTAATAGCTTCATGTTCGATGCCATAGGTGTGGTCATGGCCTTGCAGTCTATAATCCCAAACCTCTTCAGGATCTCTACTGCATACTTCCCTTGTCCAAGGAATATTCCATCTGTACTCTGCCACACCTCCATACCTAGAACAATAGTGCATCGACACATAACAGGAGTATCACTGGTCTTCCATCTCCAACCTTGAAGCAAAGGTTGGAATCCTCTTTACTCTTAGTAAAGCTTAGAGTCATCAGTAATCTATCCATCCTGTCATATCATGTGGAACCTCAAGATCTTCTGTAGTCACTCCTTCTGAAGTGGAGCATCATACTCCCTCTGTCTTCCATACTTCATGCACTGAAAACATTCTGTACCGGAGTGACAAGTAGCTTCCTATGCTACTAGTATTCTATGTATCCATCTAGTGTATAGACTTTCATCTTCAACCTTGTAGCAAAGGTTAAGATCTTCATCAATCTCATCATGTATGTGTTTCAACTCTTACTGGCTGCAAATGTCTCTTCTTAGTCTAGGCCTTCCTTTTGTGAGAATCCTCATGCTACGAATATTGCTTTGTATCCCACGATGTTTCCATCTACTGCATGGTGGAACTATGAGCTTCTCTTCAGGTCTTGATACTGCGCCCTGACATCATTCTTCTTGAACTGGTCTTCCCTTTCTTCTTGGTGGCTGGAAGGTTCTGCATCAATGATGTCACTGCACTCGTCATATTATTCTTCATTTTGAAATGTCGTCACTTGCTCTTCGGAACAAGTCTTCATTCTTCTTTGCTTGTAGGATATTATGTATGCGGTCTTTCCTACAAGTCAAATGCATTTGTATGGTTAGAAACATTTCATAAGGAATATTCATACTGGCAGACACTTATGCATAAATATATGATCATGCAACTATTTTAGCCAATACAACATTCATCCATATCTCACGAAACTTTTCTAGATGCCTTCCATCTCTACCAAGACAACATTGAGATTGTGCACTAATCTAATATGTCAGCAAAGAGGTTTCATTCTAGATAAGTAGCAATGGATAATTTGTATAGAACCATGAGCTACTTACCCATCACATGCATATTAGTAGTATACTACCATTAATGCAAACATCCTATCATGCATGATACATCAACTGAATATGAACAAATGCATAACAAAACAATATCTTGAAATGACAATTGAGTACTTATCTTTATTTGTTTCATGGGTAGACTACGTCTTGAGCCTTCAGCTTCATCGTCTTCTTCATTCATGGTAGCATCGTTCCTTATCCAAATGATAAGGAGGATAAGAAGTTCTTCAAGAGTTGAGTTCTTCATATTCCTCATTGCTTGAGGGATCTTCTTTGGAAGGTGAGAGCTTGATATTCAATTGCTCCCATATTCTCTTCTCTTCTTATGATTTGAGCTCCTTCTTCTTCAAGAAGTCTGCTGAAAGTAATCACTTCCTTCTGGAACACATTCCTTGAATGAATGAATTCCACGATCCTGGGAGGCCATTCAAGGTGGCCATCATCACTTCTGCATTCTTCACTTTTTCTTTTACTACTTCAAGTTGTTCTTTGATTTGAGAGACTCTTATGACTGCATGGTCTCTACATTCTAGATCTTCACATTCCTCAACTGGTTTCTTTAGGACATATTCTGATTTTTGTTCTTCCCTTCAAATAGCTTGAAATTCTGGAAGACCTTCAACAGCTTTTCTTGCAATAGGCAGTGCTTTGTAATGCACATGTGCAAGCCTTCTATGCCAAAGCTCATTTGGCTCTACTATGTCATGGATCAAGGCTTGTTCTAGATGGTCCTTCAATTTGTACAAGCCTCCTTTTTGTTTTCCAATCACTATCGCATCATCGATAGTCTTTCCTTTTGGCCACATGATGGCTTGACCATCTATGAATGCAACCCGCATTCCTTTTGCATCAATGCTAAAATGGAGAGAAGGTTCTTCTTGAGTCCTGAAACAAACAATAATTCTTTCATTGTTAGAGACTTACCAGAGTCTAGCTTGTATGAATATTCCCCACTACCTTTTATTGGATATTGGTAGTCATCTCCTAGTTTCACCTTGTGAGGTGATTCATGTTCTGACAGTCTTACAAAGGATTCCTTGAATCCCGTCATATGTTTGGAAGCCCCTCTGTCTATAAGCCAATCATCACTTACATGAGTAATGTTACTTGTGAGAGATGATATCAGAACATATTCATCCTCGCTTGAAGAATCTTCACTTTCATATATGGATCTCTTTCTGGATGGTTCATCATCTTCTGCAGCATGATCATGATGTCTTCTTTGGCCTTGACCAATTTCTTCTTGTGAAAGGCTTCTAACCTTGTCTCCCTCTTAAACTGGAACCTCTATAATCATGTAGGTGTCCAATCCATTTTCTTCAGAGAGATCATATACTTCTAGGCTTGGAAGTTGTCAACTTCACCAAGCTTATCATCAAGCTGAGGTGATGGATCACTTTGAAATGAGAATTAGATCTTACCGATTTGAGGTGTCCGTCCTGGTTCCGAAGCTGGCTGATCTAGGGTTTGTCAGAGAAACCCTAAGTTTCAAAACTTGGAATATTTCAGATCTAATTATATAGACATATATATCTCTTCAAATGGAGTTGTCCAATGTACTCCTTTTCTGAAAACAGTGGAGGGAAGCTCCCGGAACAGGAAGCCCTAATTTTCCAATTTCTTCTGCAGAAATACCTGTTACTGTTTCTGTAATATATTTGAAATTTATGCTCCTCTGTGTCTGAAATTTCGTACTAAGGTAACCTCTCATGTTCCTGACCCAACACCATAGTTTTTATCAGAAATTGTTTCACCATTTGGGATTTATAATCCTTTTCCCAAGGTGACCTATTACAGGACTGCTCAGAACGACGAAGTTGTACGGCATGCCACGTGTCAAAAGTTCATCTTCTAAGTCTGATATTCGCACCAACAAAATTAAATTCTATTCCCTTTTTGGACCATCTTCAGAAATTCCATTTGGACCCCTGTAGCCCAAGATATTGCAACTCTCCCCAGGTGTCCAGTTTATGGATGATTTCTGGAAGAGGCTAGATCCCTAACTTTGAGAGATCATATATCCTGGAATATAGCGAATCTGAGGTGGAATTTTGGATACAGTGTTTTTCAGTATTTTATATTAGGCCACTAAAATTTTCAACTTCTGGGACTTCTCCAAACTTGGAATATAGTGACTATACCAAAACGTATCACTTTTAGTATTTAGGGTTTTTCAAGCTCGGGGTCAAACTAGGGTTTGACTTTCCCGGAGTTTCACCCAACCAAATTTCTTAATCCAGGTCTCTAAACTTTAGTTTTGATGAGGAGAACAATCCTATACTGGTCTCACTCCTAAATTCCTCTTCTGTAAAAATCCCTAATTTCCACACCGAAAACTGAAAATGCTCGGAATTGAAATCCTCTTCGACAGAAAGATGCACCCTTCAATGGAGAGTCATCCTAGCATAATTTTGCTGATAGATTGTGGAGAAAGACCCAAAAAGTAAGAAGCCCTAGCTTCTGTAGCTGCACAATGTCTTCTTCTCAGGTTAGCTCTGATACCATGTTAGTTTTTCAACATTTAAGCTAGCATTATGTTAGGATATTTTCACTGAGAGAATAACAAGCACAGCAATAAAAACATAAGCACTTCACAAGAGCCAAGAGACACAAAGAGTTTTGATCGGGGAAACCATAAATGGAGAAAACCCCACAAATTCCTCAAAGATAGAATCACCACAAGATGTAAGACCCCAAAACAGTAAGATGCACTCCCAACAGTAGTAGTCTTCTTCTGTCTAGTCCCAGTATTTCCTTCTTCACTAGTGCGCCACACTTGAGTGAGTGAATGATGTGTATGATAAATAGAGAGTCTCACTCTCTATTTATATTCTTCAGTTCACTTGAAGTGCACTTAATCACGTAGGATCAACTTACAATTACTTACTCGAGCCTACACCTTAATTAGTGTATAATAACTTAAGTGCCCCAAAACTGAGCGGACTTACCTAATGACTTGACAAGACTTGTTTACATTATTAATCCTCCCGATCGGAACATCGAGGCATGACAACATGACTCAAATACATAATATAAACTTCCTGTAATAAGCATCGGGTTACAATACATAAGATACATAGAAGAATACATTCTGAAGTTACATATACATCAACACTCCCTCTTAACTAGGAAGGTATTCTTTCGACACAATTTTCGGCACTGGTCTTCTTCTATGTATCAACTAGATCATCTTCATCTTCAAGTCGTCTTCATCTTCAAGTCATCTTCATCTTCAAGTCATTTGGATCTGGATCATCTCTCGATCTGGATCGTCATAGAACTGGATCTGGATCATCACTCGATCTGGATCATCATAGAACATCATCACCAGATCTGGATCATCATCACTGGACTGGATCTGGATCATCACTCGATCTGGATCATATCTCGATCTAGATCATCACTGCTGCATCTGGATCATCACTCGATCTGGATCTCTTGAAGTCATCATAACTGGATCTAGATCATAGCTCGATCTAGTCATCATCATGTGTGTACTATCTCGTCATAGGAAGTTCTACAGAGCCTGCCCTTTTTCATGTTGGTTGTAGGCCTAGCCGCCAGGTAGGTCTTCA
Source organism: Pseudotsuga menziesii (assembly GCA_001517045.1). Classification (NCBI taxonomy): domain Eukaryota; kingdom Viridiplantae; phylum Streptophyta; class Pinopsida; order Pinales; family Pinaceae; genus Pseudotsuga; species Pseudotsuga menziesii. The sequence goes on along the minus strand of LPNX011062002.1, from coordinate 77,836 downwards.
CCCAGCACTTACACTTGAACTACTCGTCCGAAAGGCACGCCCAACACTCACATCTGATCATGTAGTAAACTACAATCACATCAGAAAGGCCCAGCACTCACATTCACCAGCATGGTAGGCACATCAACTACCACCTGTGAAATGGCTCTGCACTTACATCTGACCTACTCGTCAGAAGGGCACATTACTCACATCCATCCAGGCTGGAACACATCCTGCTCACAATAATGGAGGAGTTCTACACTTCCATCCAAGATGGAACCACATCCTCTCACAATGATGAAAGAACTCTATTCTTTTCACCCAGGATGGAACCACATCCGCTCACAATGATGGAAGATTTCCTCGCTTTCATCCAGGTTGGACCACATCCGCTCACAATGATGAAAGAACTCTGTTCTTTTCACCTAGGATGGAACCACATCCACTCACAATGATGAAAGACTCTCATCCAAGCCGGAGCCCCTCCTACCACAGTGATGAGATATTTGTGCACTCATATCTGACCTGGTAGGAACTAAATACTACACCCTTGTCAGAATGGCCCCTAGTCCCTGACTGAGCTACCTGGTAATGGACCAGCTGCCTCCACTCTCCCTGAGAGTGGCAGTTGCCCTTACATCTGTCCTACTTGATAGAATGGCCAACACTCACATCTAACATGGGAGGAACCTAATCCATTAGCCATGAACAGAATGGTTCAGCCCTTATATCTGACCTACTCATCAGAATAACTCTCTCAGTCCCTGACTGAGTGTTCCTGGTAACTGACCGCGTGCCTCCATTCCCAGAATGGCAGTCAACACCCATATCAGTCATGGAATGAACCAATCCTCTCACCATGATGGAATGGTTCAGCCCTTACATCTGACCATGGAAGGAACCAATCCTCTCACCATGTCAGAATGGCTTTGGGTCTCATCACTTTCTCTAGGAGGAAGCCTCGATCTGGCGAACACCAAGTCTCTCTATGAAGTAATCGAACTTCAGCCTAGCCAATGGATTCGTCAATACATCAGCTATCTGTTCCTCCGTCGCAACATACAAGAACTTCATTGCTCCTCTATACACCATATCCCTGATATAGTGATACTTGATCCCGATATGCTTCGACTTGTCATGGAACACTGGATTCTCTAACAACTTCACACAACTCTGGTTGTCATAATGTAAACAAGTAGCATCCAACTGGAGATCAAATATATCAGATAGTAGCTTCCACAACCATACTACCTCACAACTAGCTGAACAAGCTGCGACATACTCTGCTTCAGCTGTACTCAGTGCCACACAGGATTGCTTCCTGCTAAACCAAGAGATCACACCTGATCCCATACTTAAGCAACATCCTGAAGTACTCTTCCTATCGATGGCACTGCCTGCCCAATCTGAATCAACATAACCCTCTAAGTTAATCTTCTGATTCGCATCATACCTGAGCCCATAATCAACTGTAGCCTTGAATTCTTTGCAACCATCAGGTGAACATGTCTCAATGTGTTCACAACAAAGAAAATATCTGTTCTCAGGTACATCAAAGACCCAATCATCTAACGATACATTGTAGCATCAACCGTCTCTGATGAAGCATCACTTAAATAGCTTCATGTTCGATTCCATAGGTGTGGTCATGGCCTTGCAGTCCATCATCCCAAACCTCTTTAGGATCTCTACTGCATACTTCCCTTTTCCAAGGAATATTCCATCTGTACTCTGCCACACCTCCATACCTAGAACAATAGTGCATTGACACATAACAGGAGTATCACTGGTCTTCCATCTCCAACCTTGAAGAAAAGGTTGGAATCCTCTTTACTCTTAGTAAAGCTTAGAGTCATCAGTAATCTATCCATCCTGTCATATCATGCCGAACCTCAGGATCTTCTATATTCAATCCTTCTGAAGTGGAGCATCATACTCCCTCTGTCTTCTGTACTTCATGCACTGAAAACATTCTGTACTGGAGTGACAAGTAGCTTCTTATGCTACTAGTATTCTATGTATCCATCTAGTGTATAGACTTGCATCTTCAACCTTGTAGCAAAGGTTAAGATCTTCATCAATCTCATCATGTATGTGTTTCAACTCTTACTGGCTGCAAATGTCTCTTCGTAGTCTAGCCCTTCCTTTTGTGAGAAGCCTCATGCTACGAATATTGCTTTGTATCCCACGATGTTTCCATCTACTGCATGATGGAACTATGAGCTTCTCTTCAGGTTTCGATACTGTGCCCTGACATCATTCTTCTTGAACTGGTCTTCCCTTTCTTCTTGGTGGCTCAAAGGTTCTGCATCAATGATGTCACTGCACTTGTCATATTATTCTTCATTTTGAAATGTCGTCACTTGCTCTTCGGAACAAGTCTTCATTCTTCTTTGCTTGTAGGCGATTATGTATGCGGTCTTTCCTACAAGTCAAATGCATTTGTATGGTTAGAAACATTTCATAAGGAATATTCATACTGGCAAACACTTATGCATAAATATATGATCATGCCACTATTTTAGCCAATACAACATTCATCCATATCTCACAAAACTTTTCTGGATGCCTTCCATCTCTACCAGGACAACATTGAGATTGTGCACTAATCCAATATGTCAGCAAAGAGGTTTCATTCTAGATAAGTAGCAATGGAGGATTTGTATAGCACCATGAGCTAGTTACCCATCAAATGCATATTAGTAGTATAATGCAATTAATGCAAACATCCTATCATGCATGATACATCAACTGAATATAAACAAATGCATAACAAAACAATATATTGAAATGACAATTGAATACTTATCCTTATTTGTTTCATGGGTAGACTACTTCTTGAGCCTTCAGCTTCATCGTCTTCTCCATTCATGGTAGCATCGTTTCTTATCCAAATGATAAGGAGGATAAGAAGTTCTTCAAGAGTTGAGTTCTTCATATTCCTCATTGCTTGAGGGATCTTCTTTGGAAGGTGAGAGCTTGATCTTCAATTGCTCCCATCTTCTCTTCTCTTCTTATGATTTGAGCTCCTTCTTCTTCACGAAGTCTGCTGAAAGTAATCACTTCCTTCTAGAACACATTCCTTGAATGAATGAATTCCATGATCCTGGGAGGCCATTCAAGGTGGCCATCATCACTTCTGCATTCTTCACTTTTTATTTTACTGCTTCAAGTTGTTCTTTGATTTGAGAGACTCTTATGACTGCATGGTCTCTACATTCCAGATCTTCACATTCCTCAACTGGTTTCTTTAGGTCATATTGTGATTTTTGTTCTTCCCTTCAAATAGCTTGAAATTCTGGAAGACCTTCAACAACTTTGCTTGCAATAGGCAGTGCTCTCTAATGCACCTATTGAAGCCTTCTATGCCAAAGCTCATTTGGCTCTACTATCTCATGGATCAAGGCTTGTTCTGGATGGTCCTTCAATTTGTAGAAGCCTCCTTCTTCTTCTCCAATAACTACCACATCATCGATAGTATTTCCTTTTGGCCACATGATGGCTTGACCATCTATGAATGAAAACCGCATTCCTTTTGCATCAATGCTAAAATGGAGAGAAGGTTCTTCTTGAGTCCTAAAACAAACAATACTTCTTTCATTGTTAGAGACTTACCAGATTCTAGCTTGTATGAAGATTCCCCACTACCTTTTATTGGATATTGGTAGTCATCTCCTAGTTTCACCTTGTGAGGTGATTCATGTTCTGACAGTCTTACAAACGATTCCTTGAATCTCATAATATGTTTGGAAGCCCCACTGTCTATAAGCCAATCATCACTTCCATGAGTAATGCTACCTGTGAGAGATGATATCAGAACATATTAATTCTCGCTTGAAGAATCTTCACTTTCATATATGGATCTCTTTCTGGATGGTTCATCATCTTCTGTAGCATGAGCATGATGTCTTCTTTGGCCTTGACCAAGTTCTTCTTGTGAAAGGATTCTAACCTCTTCTTCTTCTTAAACTGGAACCTCTATACTCATGTAGGTGTCCAATCCATTTTCTTCAGAGAGATCGTATACTTCTAGGCTTGGAAGTTTTCAACTTCACCAAGATTATCATCAAGCTGAGGTGATAGATCAATTTGAAATGAGAACCTCAAATGAAAATAGCAAAGGATTAGATCTTACCGATTTGAGGTGTTTGTCCTGCTTCTGAAGCTGGCTGATCTAGGGTTTGTCACAGAAACCCTAACTTTCAAAACTTGGAATATTTCAGATCTAATTGGATATACAGATAGATCTCTTCAAATGGAGTTGTCCAATGTACTCCTTTTCTTAAAACAGTGGAGGGAAGCTCCCGGAATAGGAATCCCTAATTTTCCAATTTCTTCTGCAGAAATACCTGTTACTGTTTCTGTAAGCTCTCCGAAATTTATGCTCCTCTATGTCTTACATTTCTTAATAAGGTATCCTCGCATGTTCCTGATCCAACACCACAGTTTTGATGAGAAATGGTTTCACCATTTGGGATTTATAATCCTTTTCCCAAGGTGACCTGTTACAGGACTGTTCAGAACAGTGAAGTTGTACGGCATGACACGTGTCACTAGTTCATCTTCTAAGTCTGATATTGGCACCAATGAAATTAAAGTCCGTTCCCTTTCTGGAACATCTTCATTAATTCTATTTGGACCTCTGTAGCCCAAGATATTGCAATTCTCCCCAAGTGTCCTGTTTTACGGATGATTTCTGGAAGAGGGTGGAACCCTAACTTTGAGAGATCATATCTCCTGGAATATAGAAAATCTGACGCTGAATTTTGGATACAATGTTTCTCAGGATGTTATATTCGGCCCCTGAAATTTTAAGCTTCTAGGACTTCTCCAACCTCGGAATATAGCAACTATACCAAAACGTATCAGTTTTAGTATTTAGGGTTTTTCAAACTCGGGGTCAAACTAGGGTTTTACTTTCCCGGTGTTTCAGCCAACCAAAATTCTTAATCCAGGTATATAAAATTTGGTTTTGATGAGGAGAACAATCCTATGCTGGTCTAACTCAAAAATTCCTCTTCTGTACAAAGCCCTAATTTCCGCACTGAAAACTGAAAATGCTCGTAATTGAAATCCGCTTCGACAGAAAGATGCACCCTTCAATGGAGAGTCATCATAGCATAGTTTTGCTGATAGATTGTGGAGAAATACCAAATAAGTAAGAATCCCTAGCTTTTGTAGCTGCACAATGTCTTCTTCTCAGGTTAGCTCTGATACCATGTTAGTTTTTCAACATTTAAGCTAGCATTATGTTAGGATCTTTTCATTGAGAGAATAACAAGCACAACAATAAAAACATAAGAACTTCACAAGAGACAAGAGAAAAAAAGAGTTTTGATCGGGGAAACCATAAATGGAGAAAACCCCGCAACTTTCTCAAAGATAGAATCACCACAAGATGTAAGACCCCAAAACAGTAAGATGCACTCCCAACCGTAGTAGTCTTCTTCTTCTGTCTAGTCCCAGTATTTCCATGTTCACTAGCGCGCCACACTTGAGTGAGTGAATGATGTGTATGATAAATAGAGAGTCTCACTCTCTATTTATATTCTTCTGTTCACTTGAAGTGCACTTCATCACGTAGGCTCAACTTACAATTACTTACTTGAGCCTACACCTTAATTAGTGTATAATAACTCAATTGGCTCGAAACTGTGGGGACTTACCTG